>BJCO01424148.1:0-14620 GCA_018326465.1 Flaveria floridana | reverse complement strand
TAATTGTTTGCTGATGGAGATCAGAAGTTGTTGTTGTTGTCGCAGATGTTGGATCAAAGGAAGGCTCTCAATCTAGAAAGATTCGAGTTTTTACTTGTTAGAGAGAGAGAGAGAGAGAGGACGGCGGCGGTTAGGCCGGAGAGGCCGGCACCGATGATGATGGCTCCGGTGGTGGTGGGGTTTGTTTGAGAGGTTAGGGGTGGTGGTGTGTGGTGTGTGGTGGAGATAGGTGATATTTTTAGCCCTTAGGGGTATTTTGGTCTTTTTAAAAAAATCTAACAGAAAATGTTAACACAATTAGTCAAAAGGACTGAAACAGACAACTTTTTTAAACTTTGGTACTCAAATGGAGACAAAATAAACGTTGGTACTCAAGTGGAGTCAATTTGTAAAATACAGGGACCAAAACCGAGATTTACTCTTAATTTTAAATTGGTCAAAATGAAACTATTAAATTTTAATAGATTTAGAAAATGTTTCATAGTGGGTTCATATCATTATGACTCGTTTCAACTAGAGCCTAGACTATTTAAGTCTATTTTTATTCTAATAGATCAAAATAACTTAAACCCACATTCCACCTAACACATCCATCTTTAAGTCTATTAAAGTTCATTCATGTTATTTTGACCTGTGAATACTCAAATTAAAATATTTCAACTCTAATTACAATGAGCAACATAGACTACTAACACGAACTAAGTATCAACATTAACACAATTAAGAAACAACTAACATAAATCAAATTAACCAACTAAAAATAAGCTATTTTACATATGTATGTAGCGGAGATTTATACTCCAGCTCATGAACAAAAAAACTCAACCCATCAGATACACTACACAATTTATAGTGATATCATTTCTTAAAAAGTTATAAGATGTACCAAAAAAGAAAGCCATAACAAATATGTGAGAATTTATTCAATGTTACCAAACTTAAAACATATGAATATTATATTTAGTAAACCTGGTTAAGACTATCAATAAGGTTACATACTTATCTGGTTGTTGAGACTCGATAAAAACAAGTTATTATATCGGTCTTAACTACCTTTATTGTGTAAGGGCAAGTAATGTCGTCTCCACAGATAATATGTGAAAAGTGTTTAACGATTGCAACTCAATTAACGTAAAGACAAGAACTTTGAACTAAAGATTAAAACTTTGAATGAATTACTAATTACACGTGCATAAAGCAAGAAACGTTAAAAAGAATTTGATTAAATAATAAGAAGCACTCACTTCTGGATCCTCAGTTATGCAAGATCAACAATTTATGTATTCAAACTAGAGTTTGCCAAAACCTAATCCTAAAGACATCAACTTTTCAATTAACGTAATAACAAAGGATCAAACTTTTAAGACTCGCTTATTCACAATGTTACTATCTCGTTTGTATCAAGTTACCTCTTGATTTTAGTGAGTTCACGATGCAAGGAAACCTAAAATTGATAATTTCAACAAGCAACCTTGTTTACAAACGAATCTTTTAACGTAATCAAAAGTTAAATTTACATTCAAAAGCCCTTGTCTAACTAAACCCTAATGAACACATAAAAAGTCTTACTTAATATAATCGATTCTCCCGGAAGCAATCATAAATGAAGTAGTCACTCATTGTCTTCATTGAATTTTCAATTTTGTTTTAATGATGATTAAGGATCAAGGATGATTCCTTTGTGTATTCGGAAGCTTGCAACCACCAAAAATCACCTCAAAATCACTTAGATTCAGCTGGAAGAAGTTCTCCTTCGAATTGAAGTTTGATATCTTTAAATATATTGAAATTCCACAAAAATAGGAAGGTTGTTAAAGAACGGCATATGATACGCTTACCGTGGGCGTATCATACGCCCAACCCTGTTTTCCGGCGCCCAACTTTCTGTTTTTTTCTCCAAATACCCCCACAAATACGTCACCAATACGCTGACTGGCGTGTCATACGCCCATACCTGACGTATCATACGTCTGTTTAAGGTTTTCTGGGCTATGTTTGTAACTTCCTTTATTTACAGCTTCAACCCTTGTAGTTTCTTCTATTGCTTCTTTTCATCCAAATTAAGCTTTCTTTAGCTCCAAATCCCTATAAATCAAAACATACACAACTTGAACCCATTCCATGATAATCATAATATAGATTCACATATTTAGGTTAATTATACATTGGATTATTGATGCGTGATCACATCCTCATACTTAACTTTTTGTTTGTTCTCAAACAAACTTACTTGTAACACTTCACCCTAATTAATCAGACATGCCAAATTATCACAACCTTGAACAAGTTAAGGTCCCAAGACATGGTTATTCTTCAACTTCATAATGTAGCATTCATAACCTAATCACTCAATATTATCCGTGTTGTTAAATATGGAATCTTTAGTTGGCATATACTCACTTTTGCTTTAAACATTCATGCGTTCACATTCTACACAATAAACATTCCTCTCTGTTTATTTTGTGGACTAGTAATGATATACTAGTATTTCTAGAACTCTCAAACCACAATGTACATACTAATCATAAGCTCGTATATTAATCAAATCACCATCAATTAACACAACATAATACATAAATCAAAAGGTCTTTCTCGGTTGATAATGCTAGGCTAGGGTTTAAGGTGGGATAGAAAGGGATTTTAGAGTGGATAACGATGAATGAAACCCAACTCAAACACAATATACGTCTTGTTTTTCAATCTTACTTTTCTACTTGCGCTACTTATACCATATTGTCACACTATTTTTGTTGGTGCATATGTTGGTCTTTTTGACCTCATATTTAGCTTCTTTTTTATATAACTGATCATGCCACTATTGAACTAATACTATAGTGACACTTCTAAATATGTTATTCATCGGACTTCATTCCCGAAGGTTTCATAAAAAGGCTAAGGCTTTACAGGTATATTGTTTTGGCTTTCAAACGACAAGTCGGGGATCGAGATGGTATCTATAGGAAGATTTCATTGGTATGGAATTCAAAAGAAAAGGTTTAAACAAATGATTCATTCATAATGCCTCTATCATATTTATGAACAGATTGGTTTATGATCTTGATATGCATCAATTACACGAGTTCTAACTCGGATGCACATTGTGGATTCCCTCTCTATGCAAAGATGTAAAGTAACTCATAGTATACTATGAGTTTCTCAGTTAGGCTCAACTCTCATGGAAACAGTGAAGAAAGGAAATAAAATGTGTAGCATGTATGTTATCTACAATAAGTTTGTCATGCCCTTAGGAATTTCACCACTGGAAGTAATGGGTGCGTGTTCTGAGCGATCCCCTTTTTCAATGAATACTTCATCCTCCTCGTCATCTTCATCTTCCTCTATACCGTCATCATCTCGTGAAGACATTGGCTCTAGTTGTTCACCTGGTTGTAGGGGTGGAGCATTTGGCCTTCTTCCAATGAGTACTTCCTTGGTTCCTTTATCCCTCAACATGACTTGGCTGTTGGTCTTCTCGTAGTACCAAGATAATTTACTGAATTTGTCAACCATAAAGAACTTGTATGGCTTGACAATGTATTGAGTGTTTTTCCTAACACCCCTTGTGTTCTCATTAGTGTTATGATTAGTCTACAATGGGAATCATCTTCTTATCTGCACTCTCCTGACTATCCCAAACATTCATTAAGATCAAGTGCCTTAATGACAACAACTTTCTTCCTATTAACAATGCATGTATTATATGCACTTCAGTTTTCCTAATAGTGTTCTTATCCCCCAGCTTTGGTATTATGTTGAACATGTTGATCATGTTCAAGATTTTGGGCTTGATATGCATCTGAGTCCTTATAAACCGACCCCCTGTATAGTCCACGAACATGTCATGCCATATGGCCATATCGTCCTGGGTGATAAACTCACTGTTCCAAATGACTGCTTTAGTAGGGTATTCATACTGATCTGCTGGTCTCGAATCAAAATTCACAACCTGTCAGATGGTATCGAATGACATGACCATCTCTTTCTTACCTACTCTGCCCCTCAATGCAGTTGTGTGAGGGGGGTTGTCACCATCTTCCCTATCCAATGTTGACATCCATTCTAGAATAGCTTTGCTTGGAATCTTGTCATTGTGGCCTTCATCATGGAACGTCAATGCAATTTCCCAGCCTAACCTGCTGAACTTGTCCACTACACCGAGGGCCTCAAAATCTTCTAACAGTGCAGCCCGTTTACACATAAGGATGTTGTCTATGTTCTTTACCCCCTTTTCAATTTTCCCCATGTAGATTTCCTTTTGCCATCTTGGGTCGTGCTCGGACAGCTTCTTAGCATAAGTGAAACTTGGTCTTGGCCCCCTACCATGATCAACCGGTGTCATATCTTCATCTTCCAAATCACCTTGACTTTGCTTATTCTGTTTCTTGGAAGACCTTGATGATTCGGGTTGTTTACTCTTTGACTTGATCCTAAAAAGATGCATCATTCCTGCAAAATACACAAACCTACAGTTACTTCAAGATTTCTAAGTGTTGGGCGAACCTTTATGCATTAGTTTCTTAATATGTGCTCATGGTGTCATGCCCACTTGACATCTTCTAACTATGAGACTACTTATCAAGAAAACATATACTTATTCCAAAACATGCAATTATTAAATTTGCTTCCTGTTTATATAAACATCATGTTCGTGTGAACATCCAAATCATGTTTTGCCATAGGTTGTCCCAACATCATCAAGATCTTAACTTTTCATCCCAAACCTGCCATCCTTCATGTATATAGTCATCTATCACTTCTAACAATGCAACAATATATCATATGCTTACATTCATTTCCATATACAAGGGCATCACATACAATCATCATATAATGAATTTTAGATCATGTACTTTGAGTTCAATGATGAAAAACATACCTGGAAGATGTTAGAAGTTTGAAACCCCCAAATTACCCGATTGTTAAACTTATAATTTCTTGCAAACCCTTGTCAGACTTGAAAATCGAACTCAAGATCCGTGTTTCTCTTGAAAAGTTATTCAAAATTCATATAAAAAACGTATGATTTGGATGAGATTTGAGCGGATTGTGTTTGATGGGAAGTTAGGGTTCTTCGTGAGGGGAAGGGTGTTTGGGTGGAAGAGATGAACAAGTGGTTGAAAATAGGTTAAAATTGGTGTATAATTCATGGGTGGGCTGTTAGATGTGAATTGTGTAGTTGAGAATTGGTCAACAAAAGTCAAAACTGTGCTGTTGGCAAGGTCGACGTATGATTCGCCTATACCCGATGTATCATACGCCACTCAGCGTATTGAGGGGAGTAGGTTCGGGCGTATTTGCAAAAATCTACAGAACTTTTTGAAGTGCGGCGTATGATACGCCCACCCCCGGCGTATCATACGTTGGTATATCTTATTTGCTTGATTTTTGGAACTTACTTATCCACCACCCCCCTATACAATCATGCTTCATCTCAAAGTGTATAAGGGTCATAAAATATACCTGAATTGTGTGCTGTTAATCCCCACACTTGAAGATAACCATCGAGGAGATGTTAACGGTAAGACATGCAAGGGTACTAAAAAACAAGAAAAGGAAACAAATGAGAAGGAAATTCAAAGTAAACTACTAACTCACTTTTGTAGTAATCATGGTTGCATGTAGCATATGTAACAAGACTTTAAACCCCTCGGTTATCCCAAGTGGATGAGTTATAGGCTCGTGAGGGTTTGTAGTGATCACACCTACAAAGTTTGCTAGTTGCCTCCCGTCAGCGCTAAGTATAACGTCTTCAGCCAGACTTGTTACCTTGTATGATTACATAGGGGACAAATTCTCCAATGTGCCCAGTAGAAAGCTTTCAGCCACGTGAGATGGTTCATTGATATCATTAGCTTCCAAATAGGATTTTAGACGATGACCATTCACCACTTGTCGGAGATGATTCTCAAAATCCTCGATTTTAATGTCCCTATAGTTTCCTACACGCGTAACGAGGTATGGACCTGTCCATTTGCTTTTGAGTTTCCCTGGAAAGAGTTTTAACCGAGAGTTGTATAACCACACTTTCTGTCCTTCCTAGAAAGTCTTTTTCCTCAGCTCGCACTATGCTCTACTTTCATTTTCTCCTTGTAAGCAGACGCGTATTCATAAGCTTCATCTCGCATTTCTTCCAACTCACATATGTGAAGCTTCCTTGCTTTTCCTGCAATATCATAATCCATGTTAACATTCTTAACAGCCCATAATGCTCGATGAGCTAATTCAACAGGCAGATGACCTAGACCAATCGATAAGGTGTGATGCCAATAAGGGTTTTATAAGCTGTGCGATACTCCCATATGGAATCATCTAACTTAGTAGACCAATCCTTACGGTCGGCTCGCATGGTTTTCTGTAAAATTTCTTTAATTTGCCTATTAGAAACTTCAACCTGACCACTTGTTCGAGGATGGTATGGTGTGCCTTTTTGATGATCAACACCATATCGGTTAAGCAATTTGCCAAATTTGAAGTTTTTGAAATTTGACCCCCTACCACTGATGATCACACGAGGGATTCCAAATCGTGAAAATATATTTGATTGAACAAATTTTCAAACTACATCATGATCATTTGTTTTGGTGGGGATGGCCTCGACCCATTTGGACACATAGTCAACCGCCAAAAAAATGTATAAATTGCCATATGAGTTAGGAAAGGGTCCCATGAAATTGATTCATCAAACATCGAAAATGTCGACTACGAGAATCAGTTGCATGGGCATCTCATTCCTTTTTGAACTACTACCTATTTATTGACACTTTGAATAGTTCTTTGAGAATTCAAATGAATCTTTAAACAGCGTGGGCCAATAAAGTCCACATGATAATACTTAATACCCTGTTTTCTGGCCATTGAAGTAACCACCACATGCCAATGCATGTAGATGTCCCAAAACCGATTGAATCTTTTTGTCAGGTATGCATCGCCTGATAAATTGGTCCGCTCCCACTTTAAACAAATCTGATTCATCCCATATGTAATGCTTTGCTTGGGCTATGAGTTATTGATTTTTTTTCTTTGTCCTATGGTCAGGAATTGTACCTGCAGCTAAATAGTTAGCAAAATTAGCATACCAAGGGAGGGTGGAAACAGATAATAAATGTTCATCTAGAAAGTTTTCTTTAATCTCTTCATTCTGAACATTGTTTTGATGCATAACGTGTGATAAATGGTTGGCTATCACATTGTCACTTCCTTTCTTGTCATGAATTTCCCAGTTAAATTCTTGTAAAAGCATAATCCACCGAGTTAGTCTTGGTTTAGCATCTTTCTTTCCATCAAGTATCATACTGCACTATGATCAGAATAAATAATAACTTTACTTCCCCAAATGTACAATTGAAATTTGTCTAACGCATATACCATGACAAGTAACTCTTTTTCCGTAGTTGTATAGTTTAACTGTGCACTAGAAAGAGTTTTACTTGCATAATATATAGCCACGGGTTTCTTATCCACCCGTTGTCCTAAAACTTCCCCATCCGCATTATCACTTGCATCACACATAATTTCAAAAGGTAAAGACCAATTTGGTGATTGTAAGATTGGGGCCTCGATTAATTTTTTGTTTTAACACATTAAAAGCTTGGACACATTCATCATCGAATATAAAAGGAACGCCTTTTAAAAGAAGGTTACATAAGGGTTTTGTGACAACACTAAAATTCTTTATAAATCATCGAAAGAACCCCGCATGCCCTAAGAAAAAGCGTACCCCTTTTATGCTAGTAGGTGGAGGTAAGGTTGAGATCACTTGAATTTTCTCAAGATCTACCTCAATTCCCCTACTAGAAATCACATGACCTAACACAATTCCTTCTTGCACCATAAAGTGACTTTTTCCCAACTTAAAACCAAGTTTGTTTCAACATACTTTTTTAGTACTTTTGTTAGTTGAACTAAACATGACTCAAAAGACGTTTCAAAAGTAGAAAAATCATCCATGAAGATTTCCAAGGACTCCACAGTCATATCTAAAAAGATACTTATCATACACCTTTGAAAGGTGGTTGGGGCATTACAGAGACCAAATGTCATTCACCTGAACATGAATTTTCCATATGGACATGTGAATGTGGTCTTTTGTTTATCATCAGGATGAATAGCAATTTGGTTATACCCAGAATACCCATCTAGAAATTGTAAAATTTCTTACGTGTAAGCTTTTCTACTATCTGATCAATAAAGGGTAACGGGAAGTGATCCTTAGAAGTTGCTTCAATAAATTTTCTATAATCAATACAAATACGCCACCCGGTTACCGGCCGATTGGCTATCTCATTACCTTTATCATCTTTCACAATTTGAATACCAGCCTTTTTTGGAACTATTTGCGTTGGACTTACCCACATGCTATCCGAGATTAGGTAAATAATCCTTGCATCAAGCCACTTCAGAACTTCTTTTTTACAACTTTTCTCATGTTAGGGTTCAATCTTCTTTGTGTGTCACGTGATGGTTTGGCTCCTTCTTCTATGATGATTTTATGCATTACAACTGATGGACTTATTCCCTTCAAATAAGCAATGGTCCACCCAATGGCTACTTTTTGAGCAGTTAGTACTTCTATCAAAGTCTCCTCTTGATCCTTTGTTAAGTTGATGCAATGAGTACTGGTAAAGTCTTGTTATCACATACAAAAGCATATTTCAAATGTTTTGGCAATTCTTTTAATTCCACTTGTGGTGGTGAAATTAAGGATGGTTTTAAATAAGTATTGATGTGATCTGGTAAGCTTTCAAATTGACGTGTCCAAGTCGGTTTGCCTTCTTGCATTGCCTTCACTTCCTATTCCTGTTCTTGTGCTTCTAATACTTACTAACTGTGCCTCTTCCGTGTCACATAAAACACATAACTCTATGGTGCTATCCTTATTTTCATGAGTATGGCACTCATCAATTATGTCTATCATGAAACATTCATCATTGAGTATGGGTTTTGGAACAGATGAAAACACATTTAATCTCAACCTTCTATTACCAAATGCCACGTCTACTGTGCCACTCATACAATTGATTTTAAGCATTGGGTAGTATTGAGGAATGGTCTCCCAAAATAACGTTAGGTTGCTTAGCATTTGTAGGACTTGCATAGTCTAACACAAGAAAGTCAACATGATAATAGAAATCCTCCACCTTTACTATCACATCAGTTACTATTCCATGCAGAAGTTTAAGTGATAAATCAGCGAACACCACGGTAGTGTCTGCTTTTTGCAATGGTCCAAACTCATATTGGTCATATAAACTCCCTGGTAAAATACTAACACTTGCTCCAAGATCAAGGAGTACCTTATTAATCTTAAAGTCACTAACTTGAATAGGAATTAAATGTGCTCCTGGATCTTGAAGTTTGGGTGGAAGTACACCCGATAACACAGAATTAAGATTATCAGTAAAATCAAGTTGTTTTCGTAACTTTTGTTACCTTTTCTGTGTACATAAGTCCTTTAGACATTTGACATAAGCCAGTACTTGCTTGATTGCATCTAGTAATGGAAGATTGATTTTAACTTGTTTAAAAACTTCGCAAATCTTATCTTGTTGGGGCCCTCGTTTTTTAGAAAGTGGTTTGGTAGGTTCTTTTAACGCTGAGGGGTAAGGAATGGTATTATTCTTAATCCTTACTCCTTGCGATGCAATTGTATGTGGTTTTTCTTTTTCCTTATTTGATTCATGAAAAGTTACTTTTTTGGTTATTTTAGGTGTTTTAGGTTCCAAATCACTATCACTTTCCCCATTCTCACTAAGGTCGACCACCATTCTCTCTTTAAAATGGTGGTGGTGGTATAACCTTGTTGTCACAAGTCTTACCACTTCTTAAAATATTTACTTGGCCAACATGAGAACTCTTTGAACTTTAAGCATGATGTTGAGTATTCTTTGTTGTGTCACTTGGAAGCTTTCTCGTTTCTTGTCTGGATAATTGTTCAGCTAATTGTCCCAATTGCTTAGCAATAGCTTCGTTAGTCTTCTCTTTCACTTCTTTGAATTAGTTGTGTTCTTTCATGTCTTTTTCCAAGTCCTAAATTATTGTTAAAATTGCATTATCATTACCAGTATGAGTTGAACGCCCTTGTTGATTCCTTTGTTGAGAATGACCTCCTTGTTGGTAATTCCCTTTATTATAGTTGTTCCTTTGATAGCCGCATTGATTGTAGTTTTGTTGTCGGCCTTGGTATTGATTATTCCTTGAGGTTGTACCTGAAAAGGAGAATTCAACTGATTAGTATTATTACAATATCTAAGATTTGGGTAATTTCTAAGACTAGGGTGATAGGTGTTAGCATTCATGTTATATGTCTTCCTTTCTCCTTTTCCTTGAACTTGATGTATTTCTTCACTTTTCCCCAAATTCAAATAAAATGTGATCGATGTGTGGCCAATGTCATTACACATATCACATACTCCATATTCATTGGATATTTATGCCACACCACTTCTAACTTCCAGGCTTGCAATTTCTCGTTCCAGAATAGAAATTCTATCCATAGCCGCTTGATCATTCATCATCTTTACATTTGCACCTCTTGACTTTCGATTTGATTGACCACGCTTTTTAGATATCACACTCATTCTCTCCAATATGTTTCAATTGTCATCCTCATGATTCAAGGTCAATGTGCCCGCACTTGTAGAGTTTACATCTTTTGCATCTTCTGGTGAGAGACCATCATAAAATGCTGATATTAATTCCCACTTAGCTATCCCATGATGTGGACAAGTTCTCAATATCTCCTTGAATCGATGAAAAGCTTCATGAAACTGTTTCCCTGACTATTGTGTAATATTCATCTAAGAATAATCGTTACATTTGAACCCATGTCTGGATACTTGCAGATGGCAAGGATAAAAACCATTGCTTGGCTTTATCTTTGTAACACCCGGTTATTTTTCTTAAAGGCAAAAAGAAAGAATAAAAGCAAAGGAAAAGAAAGAAAATGCAAGTAACCCAAGTTGAGTGGTTGAAAGTGTCCAAAAGGACACAACTTTTGAAAAGTTGGTAAATAAAGCAACATGGCCGCCCATGTTGCTTCGTACACCCTGACATTCGGATTTTTCTAGAGAGAGAAAGAGAGAGAGGGCAGGAACTCTCGGGAATTTTAGAAGAAACAAGAACTTCGAAGTTTTTGGTAAGAATTCTTGAGTTTATGATGCTTTAGACGATTCTAGACTTGGTTATACGCTTATAAATGTGATTGGGTGTTTGGGTGTGTGTGTGTATGTGTGTTTTAGGTGCTAGAAACGTCTGGGAAACTCAAGAGAAGGGTATAAGCTTGAAAATAGCAATGGTGAGTTTCTAGAATCCCCCTTTTTTAACATGTTTTTAACTATTTTGGGGCTGGAAAATGCATGTGTATATGTTTTTATAAGAATGGGTTTACCCGTATGTATGTATGTGTGAATGTGCATTTGGGTGGGTGAAATTTTGGGATGCAAAGGAGTGAATTTTAATGTTATGATGCTTAGGATGCTAATACTAGGCTTAGATTATGATTTAAGATGAAATGGGACTGATTTATGTTGATTATGGGAAAGTTAGTTGTTCATGCGCCTAAACAGTGGACCATGCGTCCAACGGCTTAGTTCCTAAGTGTTCCTAACCGCCCAATATGCCCAACCGTCTAAACAGGGCCCATGCGTCTAAATAGGCCCATGCGTCTAAGTAGAAAAATGGCCAAGTGTAGGCCCAAACGTCTGAACAGGGCCTATGCGTCTAAATAGGCCCCCGCGTCTAAGTAAAAAGAGACTAAGTTAAGTCCAGACGTCTGCATAGTGGCACAACGTCTGAACAGTGCAGAAGCGCCCAAATAGTGCCCATGCGTCTAGACCTTTAGAATAATTTTCTGAAATTCTAGAAAAAACAGAAAGTCTAGGGTTTTGACTAAGGTTGACTTATGGGTAATGATTACCCAATTTAAGTACAATTATGAGATGTTTTAGGGTTATGGGTTGTATATATGATGTATGATGGATATAAAATGTATGAATGATGTATAGTACGTATGATGTGTTATCTTTCAATAATGATTAAACGTATTTGTACTAAATTGTAAAATACGTTATATATATTATGTTATTACTTTACGTAGTATGACAAATGAATGAAAGAACGTAAGGAATAACGTAATGAAAGGAAAGATAACAATGATGAAATGTAAAACGTAATGAACGAACGAATGGCTTACAACCAAAATGAATGGAGGTGCACGACCATGTTGTCGTTAGCTCAACTGTGATGCGGGTTAGCTACCCCAAAGGATGCATACAGGGTCAATCTTTGAGATTGACAAGGCCCTTTGGTATGCCCTAGGTGACTGGATCAGCTTCGTGCACAATGTTCGTGGTTTAATTACCACAGGTCCAGCATCAGCGTCCTGCACAATGTTTGGGGTAGGACCAAATGGTTTGTATGAACAGGAGAGATGACTTGCGCTAGGTGACTGGATCAGCTTCGTGCACAATGTTCGTGGTTTAATTACCACAAGTCCAGCATCAGCTTCGTGCATAATGTTCGGCGTATTGTTCATCAATCCATATGAATTTAAAAGAATGACGTAACATACTAAAGAAAGAAGGAAAGTAATTAAAAAAGTATGAATGTAAAAGAATGATAATGAGTACGTTACAAAAGAATGAGAATGAAGGTAAGAGAATGTTAATAAGAAGCATAGGATGAAAACATGCTATGAACATGATGAAGAATGATGAATGTTAATGAAATTAAAAGTAATATCCTCTATCTGTACGTATGATGCATGATCACGTAATAAAGCAAAGAAAGGTTTTAATGAAAGTAAAGTATTTTATTTATAAAACTAGAACTCACTCAGCAACGCTGACTTTTATGTGTTTTCCAGTTGGCAGGTAATAGTTGCTGAGGATGGCACGGGGCAACTACTTGGCATTTTTGTGATGGCATCCATTTGTATAATAATGACATTTTTGTGATGTAATGCAATTTATGATATTTTGTAAAAGTTAACAGTATTGTATTACGTTGCAAAAGTAGTTCATTAGTATATATGAAATGGTTTTGTTTAACTTCCGCTGCGATGTTTTAAATAATTATATGTTTTATGTGCGATGAATGACCAACTGTGAGGTGCCCCGGGACGGGGCCTTACAAGTTGGTATTGGAGCCAAAGTTTAAGTGAAATGGGTAAATATTTTCAAAAGAAACCTTAACTTAAACTGAAAATAGGACGGAAAGGGAAGGGACGCCAATCCAAGTAGCTACGTGCCATCAGGTATTTTCTTTAATGTTAATCGGTATTATGTGCGTAGGTTATTTGATCTGTTTGCCCTTAGCATATTTAGATACTGATGTAGTCAGCAAAGGAAATGTTAAGGTGTGAAAAGTAAAGTAAGTGGCTAATCACAACTGGCCACTGTAATTCGGGACTTACTATACTTGACATAACTTGAGTTATTACCTTGAATGACCGTGTTAGCATTTGAATCTTTTAGCAATTAGGAATGGCTGGAGGTATATCTTCTAAGGCTTCACGAGGTGGAGCATGTGGTGGATGTGGTGCTGAACCACGGGCCACAAGAGGAAGACCCAGGGTTGAGAAGGTGACCCACGAGGAGCCTAAGACCCCTCATCCGGAGGGTGGTGACGAGAGTGCTAACTTGAGAGCCTCGGTGAAGGAGGCCGTGGTGGAGGAGGTTCATCAGGTCATGCAGACAATACTGCCATCTGTAGTGACCGAGGTGATCAAGGTTGTAAGGGAAGGAGAGAGGAGGGATAGGAACAGGTCTTCGGCAGGGAGAGGACAACCCAAGATCAAGACGGTGATCCCTACCGATGAGGAAGAGGAGGAAGAGGAGCCTATGCCAGAGACAGCACGAGGCCGTAACTATGGGGCATTCCAAAGATGCAAGCCCCCTACCTTCGATTGTAATGGCACTGCTGCTGCTGCTCACCGATGGGTGAGGGAGATGGAGGCTGTTCCTGAGATCAGCGAGTGCCGGGAGGACCAGAAGGTAAAATTCGCCACTCACTCGTTTGTGGACTCGGCTTTATGCTGGTGGGATAACATCGTCCAAGCCAAGGGTAGCAGGGCAATTGGTAGAATGAGGTGGAGTGAGCTGAAAAAGTTGGTGATCGAGGAGTTCTTTCCTCATCGGGAGTTGGACAAGGTGGAAAGGGAGTTCCTGCAGCTAGAGGCGGGGACCATGACACATCAACAATACACCACTAAGTTTAATGAGATGGCGCGGCTGGTGCCGGATCAGGTGACACCCTTGTCATGAAAGATCAAAAGATACATCCAGGGCTTGCCGGCGGATATTCGCAGGCACATTATCGTCGCCCGACCAAGTACGTTTAGGTCAGTGGTTGACTTGGCCTAGAAGTTGTATGATGAGAGGGAGGTGATGGTGGTCGAAGGGAAGAAGACGGGTGGTGACGATCGGAACCGGAAACGGTTTGGGCGTGGTGGTTTCACCCCGAGTAACAAGAAGGCTAGAATGGATGATCGTCGGGTGGTTGCTGTAGGCTCAGGAGTGAAGAGATGCGGGAAGTGTGGAAAGGAGCACGCCAGTGAGTGTAGGCTGGGGCTTAACGTCTGTTTCAAGTGTGGGAAGCCCGGCCACATCTCTAGAGATTGCAG
>BJCO01424096.1:0-10016 GCA_018326465.1 Flaveria floridana | reverse complement strand
AAAGTTAGGAAATGTAAAGAAAGCCTGTAATAGCGCTTTTGTAATGTAATGCAACATTAGATGTTTTGTAAATGAACTACGTTGTATTAAATGGCAAAAGTATTCATAGTAAAAGTTTAATGTTTCCGCTGCAAATGCTCAATTTCAAAGCTATGATTATATGTTATACGCATTGTTTATTTAAAATATATGCAATGAAAGACCGAATGTAGGGTTCCCGGGATCGGGGCCTTACAATTACCATTCCCATCGAATGGTGGGGGATTGTATCTTTAAAATGCCCATAGTTATAGGGTCGTGCAGTTTCCTACACAGCTTCTTCCTCTCCTCCTTACTCAAGAAAACCGTCTTAGTCTCCGGTTGTTCTCTTTCTTCTCTCGCAGTAGTCTTCCTCTTTTCCTTCCTTTCATCCTCACTCATAGCCTTAATCACTTCAATCACCACAGACAATAGAATCATCTACATGACTTTATGGACCTCCTCTACTACTGCCTTTTTCACCGAGGCCCTCAAGTTCGCACTCTCATCACCACCTTCCAGGTGATGGATCTCGGGCTCTTCACGTGTCCTTCTAGTAGTCCTAGCCTTATCCCTCGTAACACACGGTTCAGCATCACATCCACCATGTATTCCACCCCTAGAAGCCTTCGAAGATCTACCTCCAACCATTCTCTAATCACTATAAGATTTAAACACTAACATGGTCATTCAAGGTAATAGCTCAGTTTATGTTAAGTATAGTAAGTCCCTAATTACAGTGGCCAATTGTGATTAGCTACTTACTTTACTCTGGACACCCCAAGCATTTCCTATCTTGAGTACGTCAGTATCTAAATCTACTAAGAGCACATAATCAAATAGCACGCGCACATAATACTAGTTGATCGTTGAGAAAAGAATTACCTGATGGCATATAGCTACTCGGGCTGGCATCCCTTTCCTATAGTCCCATTCTCAGTTTAAGATTAGGTTTATGAAAATATTTTACCCAATTCACTTAAACTTTAGCTCTGATACCAACTTGTAAGGCCCCATTCCCGGGACGCTTACCGTTGGACATTCATAGCATCATTACATAAAACAATACATACCTCATTAAATGTGGCAGCGGAATTAAGTTAATAAAAACCATTCGTTTCATTGATAATTACTATTTTTAAGCAATACAACATTGTTCATAAGTTACAAAAGCATAGATTAATTGCATTATAAAACAACAATAATATTATGCGTGAATGGATGTCAGTCTTGCCCTACCGAGTAGCCTCCCCATGTGCCATCCTCAGCAAAATTACCTCCCAACTGAAAATGCATAAAAGTCAGCGTTGCTGAGTGAGTTCTAGTTTTCAAAGTATTAAAAATACCTTGTGTGTTTTATATACGAAAATACACTTCTTTAATAATATACATTACTTTCGTATGCCAGGACACATCATACGTACATCCATAAAATATTCATTGTTCATTTCTTTCTTTCGCACTTTCATTATTATCTATCATCATCATACGCATACTTTCACTTCATACTTTTCATCATCTTTTACTTTCATACACATACTTTCGTTTCGTACTTTTCATCATCTTTTACTTTCATTTGGATCGATGCGCAATACCCCGGACATTATGCGTGAATGGATGTCAGTCTTGCCCTACCGAGTAGCCTCCCTATGTGCCATCCTCAGCAAAATTGCCTCCCAACTGAAAATGCATAAAAGTCAGCGTTGCTGAGTGAGTTCTAGTTTTCGAAGTATTAGAAATATCTTGTGGGTTTTATATACGAAAATACAATTCTTTAATAATATACATTACTTTTGTATGCGAGGACACATCATACGTACATCCATAAAATATTCATTGTTCATTTCGTTCTTTCGTACTTTCATTATTATCTATCATCATCATACGCATACTTTCGCTTCATACTTTTCATCATCTTTTACTTTCATACACATACTTTCATTTCGTACTTTTCATCATCTTTTACTTTCATTCGGATCGATGCGCAATACCCCGGACATTATGCACGAAGCTGATGCTGGGCCTGAGGTCTATAAATAGACCCCGAACATTATGCACGAAGCTGACCCAGTCACCTAGGGCATGCCATCTTTCACTTTCATCCAGACTAATATGCAATACCCCGAATATTGTGCACGAAGCTGACCTAGTCACCTAGGGCATGCCATCTTTCACTTTCATCCAGACCAATGTGCAATACCCCAAACATTATGCACGCAGTTGATGTTGGGCCTGGGTTTTATAAATAGACCCCGAACATTGTGCACGAAGCCGACCCAGTCACCTAGGGCATGCCATAAGGGTCCCGTCAATCTCAATGATTGACTCTACGTGCATCCTTTGAGTTAGCTAAACCGCACGCAGTTGAGGTAATGACAATATGGTTGTGCACCTCCATTCTATTTGCTTGCAAGCCATTCATTCGTTCATTACGTTCCACTTTTCATCTTTGTTATCTTTCACTTCATTACGTTATACTTTACGTTCATTCATACATACATCATACTACGTAAAGTCAGAACATAATACATAACGTACTTAACATAATATATACATTTTGAAAACCATGAGAAGATAACACATCATACACATATACATATCATATCATATCATTCATCATATCATAATCCTCATCACATCATCATACATACTTTAAACATAGACCATCACATCACATCTGTGTCTATCTCAATCATATACCTCTTAAAACCCCTTAGAAAGTTCTAGGTTCAAAATAGGCACATGGGACATTTCTTGCGCATGAGCGTAAAATTTTCTGAGTAATAACAGTCTAGGCGCATTGGCACTATGCAGGCGGATGAGCCTTGTTTAGGCGCATTACCCCTATGCAGGCGCATTAACCCTATGCAGGCGCATGAGCCTCACTTAGGCGCATCAACACTTAGGCGCATGAGCCACTTTGGGCGCATGGGCAGTATTTGGGCGTATGACCTACACTTAGGTGTCTAGGCATAACTTTTAGGCGCATGGGGCACTGTTTGGACGCATGAGCTATTAATTAGTATATTTTCACTAATAACTTAGGCGCATGGACACTATTTGGGCGCATGAGGTATGCTTATATTTTCCAAGTCCAATTTCAGGCGCATGGGCCACTATTTAGGTGCATGGATGAAACTTATACATGTTTCTAACCCATTTTTAGACCAATCACTTTCTAAACAAGTTCATAACTTAAATCTATCATTCTAGGTATCTCAAACAAGAGTATAACCACATAGCACATGAATTCACACATTCATACATACGGTTGCACATATAACATCATTTAAAACCTTTTACATGCATTTTCAGCCCCAAAAGAGTTTAAAAACATATAAAACCGGGGTCTAGAATTCACCTTGGCTGCTTCTAAACACCACTTATTCAAATTTGAGAAGTCTTGATATTTCTAACACCTAGAAACCAAGAACATACACACCGGAACACACATAAACACATAAGAACACATAGAACTCGGTTCTAAAGCTGAAAACTCAGTTGAAACCAAACCTTTAAAAGAAAATCTTACCTTTTAGCAGCTTATTCTTCTTCTTATCTCTAGAAAACTGATGAACTCTGCTCCCTCTCTTTCTCTCAAAATGCCAAGCACTTGATGTAACAGAAGTTGTTGGCGGCCATGCCCACTTTAAACATAATAATAATAATAGTTTGTCCTTTTTGCAATTTTAACCCCTCTACTTATGTTCATTTTACTTTATCTCAAGATACTTTTCTTTTTCTTTTCTTATTGTTTTTCCTTTCTTTTATCCTTCAAAACTTCCAGGTGGTACAAGAACTGAATTGCCTAGCTATTCCCTTTGAATCACAGAATTCATTCAATGTATGATTGTAGAATTCGGTTCCATTATCACTTAAAATGCACTTGATTTTTTATTAGTCTGATTCTCTACTAGAGTTATGAAATTTATCAGCAAATGGGGTGTCTGATCTTTGGTTGCTAAGAAGAAGACCAATGTAAATCTAGAGAACTCATCTGTAATGACTAGTCAATATGCACGACGTCCTAAACTCAAAACACTAACTAGACCAAATAAATCCATGTGTAACAGTTGAAGTATAGATTCAATTTTTGTATGAGCAACTGGTTTATGAGAAAGTTTATGTTGTTTGCCTTTTGAATATGACAGATAATGTTTAGTGAGTTGAAATTCTTTCAAAGGCAGAAAAACAACATGATTTCCTCTAACCAACTTGGTCATATTTTTAATATTTACATGACTAAGAGACGATGCAATAACAATGAATCACTTTCTGAGGTTTTAGACAACAAACACGACGCAGTTACAAATGAATGAGATCCATTCATATCAGCTAAGTACATGTCTTTGTCTCTTGGAGTTCTCAATAAGATCCACTTATCTGAGATTACAAATCCAGGTTTTATAATAGACATTCTTTATCAGTGAAGTGTGTTGAATATTGTTTGTCAAAAATTTGAGAGACACTTAACAGGTTATGTTTTAGTTCCTCTATAAAGTTGACATCTTCAAAGCTTAACACACCATTTGACATTGTACCTTGCTTTGTAATCTTACCACCTTTCTTTTCGGAAAATATAACATATTATAAGGTCCCATTCCCGGGACGCTTATAGCTGGTCATTCATAACATAAAAACATCTAAAATATAATATTTGTAGCGGAATTTAAAACTTTTCATTAATAACTAAAATTGTGTCAAATCATCACATTGTCATATATACATCTCAAAATTTATGTTAACATAATAACTTTCTTAAAAATGGGGATGCCAATCTTGAATCATTTCTAGTAGCTTATGTATCCACGCCCGCACCTCCTCAGCATCAACAATTACCTGCCAACTATTATGCATACAAAAGTCAGCGATACTGAGTGAGTTCTACTTTTATAATAAAATACTTTACGCCCGTTTAAAACATTTCCTTTACTTTCATATGTGATCACGCATCATACATATAACTAGATAATAATCATTATGATCTTTCATCGTCGTTCTTTTCATACTTTATCGCACATTTCGTACTTTTATCTTTATCTTTCACTTCTATCTAGATCCTGTCATATGCTATACCCCCACGTCATGCTCAAAAGCGGGTACTGTGCCGAGGTCTATAATAAACCTCAAATATTATGCATGAAGCTGACTCCAGTACATGGGCAAGCGACAAGGATCCTGTTTCATACTTTCTGTCAATCTCAAGGGTTAGACCCCTGTATTCATAGGCTAGCTAGGCCCCATACAGTTGAGTTAACAACACAGGGTTGTGAACCTCCTTTCATTTGCTGGCAAGACTTTTCATTCATTCATTACATTCCACTTTTTGTGCTCATTATCTTTCACTTCATTACGTAATACTTTACTTATATATATATTCGTAGATGCCAAGTAAAGTCACATCGTAAACATATAGTTTGGAAAATAACTTATCGCGTGAGAAGATAACAAAACACACAAGACAACAAACCATACGAAAACATCTTCTCGCGCGAGAACTACCCTTTTCACGAGAACCACCTCACAGTCAAACCCTGCACATCAAGTCATATATGTCGTGCAAAAATATACAAGTCGCACGAAAACTAGCATGTCGTGCGAGAACTATCATATCGCGCGAGAGCTTCCTGTCGTGCGAGAATTACCTATCCCATGAGAGCTTCGCAGATTCAAATTTCATACCGTACACTAAACTACTCGTGTGAAAACAATGGGTTTCCCGCCCAGTCATAACTTTTCACATCTAAGGATGTTCTAACACGCTTAACATCAAACCAACATCATTTCAAGCATAAATAAGTCGTTTAGTATGCATAATAACCCCAAAATGTAAAATCTTGCATAAAAAGGGGGCTAGAAACTCACCTAGTCTCAACAAGTAACTTCACACTTAGGTTATCTAAGATATGACCACGATACACAGTCTGCATATAAGTTAAACACACAAATATGTCATTTTCTAAATAGTTTCGCATGTAGTTTCGCACGTAATTTCGCAGCCAGTTTCGCATGTCAATTTTGCTGCTAGTCTTGCTGCCAGTTTCACATGGCAGTTACCCTAACTTTCGTTAGAAATCCATAGCTATGAAATTACCAGCGAAACTATAGTTTCACTGGAAGAAATCCACAGTTTCGCTGGAAGAACTGTTGGTTTCGCATGACGAACTCACTGTTTCGCACGGCGTATAAAAGTGACGTTCCAACCCGTTTTTAACCCAAAAATTCAACGTTTTACTCCCAAATCATTCGTTTTTCATCCTAGAAACTATATCTAAGCTTTTTACATGATTTCATGCATGAAAAGGTGACTTTTGTAGGATTCTTGGTCACTTTTAAAACCCCAAAACCCTAGAATACGAATCTACTATAAAGAGGTGTTTGGATGATGATTCTTACCTGGATCTGTTACTTGTTCTTTGTTGTTTGATACTCAAAAACACAGATCTTCAATCCTTTGATCTATAAAGCCTCAAATCTTCACTTTTCTCTACATTCTGTCTCTATTCTTTCTCTCTACAAAAGTTGGTTTTTTGAGTTGCAATGGGGAGAAATATGGCTGATTTTTGTGTATATACAGGGTGTTCATGGGACCTTAAACTCGTGTAACACGTAGCCCGTCAGGTTAATTTGGTCCATAATCCATTTTTCTCTTATTTATATTAAATAACTCCTGACTAAGCCCATTATTATTGAATGGCTCGTTTCGACTTTTCCATGGCGTTACACATATCTACCGTTATAAGGTTTGATGTTGTTTAATAGAGATATATTACCAGTCATGTGCATTGAACATCCACTGTCAACATGCCAAACACGATGCTAGGTCTTGGATGTTCCTGTACAAATGAATGATTTATTCATTTTTAGGAACCCAATCCATGGTTATCTTGAGTACAGCATTTTCATCTAAATATGATACAAATTTCATTATTATATCTCTTTTTTCATTAAATATGTAATCTTCAACAATATCATATTTAGGTTTTTTTTCTTTAACATTCCATTTCTGAATTGGTTTGATCAGATTTGTAACCAATTTCTTGAAAGTACTTTGTGTGGAAATTAAATTATCATCATGGACATGTAAAGGTTTCTTGTTTATATTTTATTTTTGCAAATTTGTGTTTGTTTGATCAATTCTTTTATCAGTATAAAAGTTTGAAAAATTCAAATTTCTTTTAAATTTTGCACTAAGAAAGAATTGTGTTCTATTATTTCCAATAGAATTATGAAACTTTGTTTACTTGTCTATTATGATACACTCGAGTTGTTTTTCTGAAGCAATTCTTCTAAAACTAAGGAATATTTTCCTAAGACAATTTGGCTTTGGAAGTTTTTCTAAACTTCCAAAGGCAAATTACCTTCGGAAGTTTTTCAACTTCCAAGATAACTACCTTTTTATTTTTACAGAGGTGGGACCGGCATTCAGATTTTAAAGTTTATATTTTGCAATAACTTTGTCTCACATCCACGCATATAAATAGCCTTTACAACGGATCTCCCTCTTTCTTCTTCCTCTTCATCTGAATTGTCAAGCCCTAAATTCTCCATAAACCCTTTTTTCTCTTCCTCTCTCTCTTTCTCTCAAATGCTTCAAAAAATGGCCAACCTTGAACCCTAAAACCAGCCAACCTTTGTCATGCACCTTCATACGCAACACAACCAGGTTGCTTTGTTATCGGCTTAGAAAGACCTTGTTTTTTTGACACAAAGACCCTTGTCTCTCACACGTACAACTTTCTTTCCCACTCATCATACCTCACTGCCCTTACCATAGACCTTCCTCTTTATGAAGCTCAACTGCTAGAGTTCTGGCGGACCTACCAGGAGGTCATAATGGACGGTGAGAAGCCACCATCTGCCATAATGAGAGGGAGGACAGTTTTCATCACACCAGCCACCATCAACCAACATCTAAGGCTAGATGATAAAGACAGTGAACTACCTTTCCCAAAAAAATGCATTCAATGGCTCATTGTAGATGATGTCTTATGATGGTGACTTCTTAGTCAAGACCTTCAGAAAAGGGAAGGTCTCCTCTTAGTTGAAGTGCCTCCTCTATATGGTTATCCCCTCTTATCCAACAAACATGTAGGATGGGATAAAGTTCCTGAAGACCTTTCCTACATAGTCCATTTAGTGGTCTAGGGGATCAAGTTCAGGTATTCACAATTTGTCTATACAAATTTACTTGCTAACTTAGATTCCCTTGAATATTAAATGTTCCTTAGATATGTACAACACATTCTCAATTATGAAATGGGCTCACAGATGATGGAAACATGTAATGTTCTAAAGCCTGACATCTTTAAGATAATAAGGAAACAATTGTTGGTTTTTTCAGTGTAGAAACAGCCCTTATCCCTAAAATGTTAGAGCTCCCTACTGAAGGTCGCAACTTGGCAGTCACTTCCAATATTGAACCCAAACCTTCTTCATCTTCAGCACCCCCACAACCTCAAATCACCATCACCTACCAAAGAAAATCTAAATAGACCCCTACTCAGTCTATTCAGATTAAGTAGGCCCCTATATACTCACCTATGTAGGAGGAAGTTACTAAGAGCTCCCACTTCTCCTAAGCAACATACCACTCCTATTCTTTCTATGATCAGTGTTGAGGTTTCTCCTCCTCAGCCTGATGAGCTCATACTTCAAACTAAAGTATTCTCCTGAGTATTAAAACTCATATGAACAAACTTCATGGGAATGCTACCATCCCAAGTCATTAGATCTTAACCAATCAATCCCAAACCTAGAAAACTATGATGATGAGTACATGGGATTCAATGAGTACCATGGGTATCTCTTTTCCACCCTTACTCAAGGAGAAATGAGTGCTTTTGAAACTATCTTGTCTTGCCCACATCATCCACCTACTACAGAGGTGGACCTCTCTAAACAAGTTCAAGAGGTCTGTAACACCCCGGATATTTTTATAGATGAGAAACAAAGAATAAACGCGAATAAAGAGGATAAATATAATGTAACCCAAAGTTGAGGGGTTAAAAGTGTCCAAAAGGACAAAACTTTGAAAAGTTGGTGAATAAAGCAACATGGCCACCCATGTTGCCTGCTTACACCTTGTCATTTGGATTTTTAGAGAGAGAAAGGGCAGAGCTCAGATTTTGAAGGAAGAACAAGAAGAGTTCGAATATAAGGTAAGAATTCTTTGTTTTAAGTTATTCTTGGTCGACTTAGCCTTGGTTATATGCTTATGTTTGTCATTGTATGTTCGGGTGGTGTGTTTTAGTGTCTTTTAGGTGTTAAAAATGTCTGAGAAGTTCAAGAGAAGGGTTCAAACTCGAAAGCAGCTACGGTGAGTTCTAGACCCTATGTTTTAACTTGTTTTTGTTGGGGTTTGTTAAGAACTTGAAACGTAGTTTAACCATTTAAACTTTGTAAAAACGCAATGGAAAAATAGCTTTATAACCTTGTTTATAAGCTGAAAATTTTAAGTTCTATTTGATGTTTTAAGATGTAAACAAACCCAAGAACAAAAGGATCTTTAATATGTGAAAGATGCTAGCTATGATAATGCAAACAACACACTATGGACATCCACAAAGAGGCTGCCAATACTACCTTTCAGCAGCAAGAAGTTCGAATTAGGAGTATGTTCTTGACCCAAAAATCGACCAAAGGCACCAATGGAGGTCCTCCCAAGTTAGTATACCCCAAGCTTGTTTGCAACACACCTTCTTGTTAGGAAGATTCACCACCAAAAGACTAAAAAACCCTCAAATGCTGCTGCTATGTGCCGTGAGTTTTGAGAGAGAAGAGAGAGACTTTTTCAAGTTTGCATGTGATGAGATTTTTAGAGAAAGTGAAGTGTCCAAGACTAGTATTGATGTGTGTTATTTACAAGGCAAAAGATCCAATCAAATGATAGGGGGGGGGCGGCCGAAATTGTCTTTCAAAAGAGGTTTCCCTCTTTAAATTTAACACACACATATATTAAACTAGTCTTGTAACTAGTTTATACAATTAACCATTTA
>BJCO01424077.1:0-14116 GCA_018326465.1 Flaveria floridana | reverse complement strand
TACTAATCCGTCTATCTACTTACTACCTAACTAAAAGAATGGTATTTACCGAGGGAAGTATTACGAGGAGCTAGATTTTGGCAGTGGGATAGGGAAAGATTACCTTCTTCTCTTCTGGAGAAAGGGCTTTCTTTATAGATGAAGACGTCGAGTAAGGGGGCGGAGCTTCCAACCAATTGAGAGAGAATCAATAGATTCCTTTTGCACCTTCGAATTTGTTAAAATGTAGATAGTTATAGGTGTCGTATAAAGCCATTTGTGCGATTGCGAATTGTTTTCAGGTCACTACAGGTCCGAGTGACCGATATAGTTCATTTAGATGTGATTAATAGACTTGGAGCCCCATGTTAGGTAACTTAGTTAATTTGATTATAATCCCACCTTTTAGAAAGTCTTTGATTATCATGCATATTTAAAAATATGTCGCATGTTGATTTTGGTCCGCATAATTTGAAGGGTATTTTTAAAATCTTACAAAAATTCAAAATTATTTTCCAAAAGCCATGATTGTGGTACGTTTGGGATTATAATGTTATATGAGGCATTTTGTTACCTTCTGGGCTTCTCTATTATCTGCTGGAGGGCAAATTGGTGACACTAAAGTCAAGAAACAAGAATTGTTGTTGTAAAAGTTGGTATTTTTTTTTGTTTTTTAATTGCATTTTATTACGTAAATTCTGGTTTAGAATTTTTGTAAGTCTCGTATTCATGAACTTTCATGTTTGAAAAAATGTTACAGTTGATGGATTTTTTAAGGATAAATTACTAGCATTTTAATTAATAAAACACTATTTATGAGAATTACGGATTTTAGAGTTAGAGGCTATGAAGAAAACGGTGGAGAAGTAATCACAATTTTTTGTCAAAAGAGAGACCATGGAAATGCAATGTGTGTTCATATGAGTGAAAATAGATATTAAAAAGTCTCATGTCTATAAAATTCATTTAATCGCTTATGTACGCGTTGTTAAACCTATATACGTTTTTATGTCAATTTTTTATTCACAAATGCTTTTGTTGCAGCACACAAGGCGGTTTACGTAAAAGGCTTTGCCGTTTTTTGTAAACTTTCAAGGACATTAAGCTTCGTTGCAAAGTCACGCGTCGCAATGCGCGCAGGTTCAATGCTAGTATTTGTAATGCAATCATAAATGATGCATAGGTGTATTTCTTATTGTCGTTATATATGCGTATTAATTAAAGAGCCGTCGAGACATTGATTAACAATCAATCTTCTATTTACTATAACCTTTTGTTCACTCTAAAGTCTTAACTCTCAAATCTCGATATTCATGTACACGAAGTTTGTCTCTTCCCTAGTATCTTTGTTATGTGATTATGTCATATATATAATTGTGCTATGTGCGAGCTAAAAGCGAGAAATAAGTCTATAATTTCTCATAGTTAGGAACCAAACCGTAAAACATTCCAACAAGATATACTATTCATGTAATTACAATAACAAAAAGGAGGTCCTTGGCTCCACACTATTCTTTACTTACTAACTTCACACATACTAAAGCCAACCTTATAAAATAAAAACAATATTTTCATCAAAAGCGACATACACACATATAAAACAAGATGGAACACTTATAATATCTTATATAGAAGAATTAGAATACAAATTTAAATTTCAATATACTTAGTGTTAGTCGGGGATAATGTCCTAATGATAAGTGGTATGACAAACAATCAAGAGTAACGTTGTAAACAAAACAAACAAACATGAACAATGCCTTGTTCGTTTTCGCTGATTAAGGAAATGACATTGTTTGTGAACTATTCACAAACGTTTATCAAAACAAAATTTATTATTCGTGTTTGTTTATTAAGAAAAAAAAAATGTTCACGAACACTAATATACAAAAAAAATGATGGATTATTCGCTCTAATATTCAATTCGTGTAATCCACGTTCATAATTTATTCTGAAAATCTAAGCAACATAGTTAGTATACAAAAAATTAAAAAAATGATGGATTTTTCATTTTTGCCATTTTCTATACCATAAAGAAGAAATATCGAAAAAACCCGGGGAGCAATACGTAACATTTGAGAACAACAGAATCCACGACCTCTAAAACCCTAAAAACTCACCCTCAACATCTCTAGCCTCCCCCACAGACATTGTTCAGTTTCTTGTGGGCCTAAAGCTTTTTCATACACCAAGAAACTGATCATCTTCTTCAATCTTTCTTCAACATGCCGACGACTATCACTGACAACGCCACTAAATCCGAAATCAAGAACAGAGACCACAAGCGAAAGCTTCAAGACCCAGAGGCTGAATTGGTAGAAACACCCAAAAAGGACAAGAAGAAGAAGAAGCAAAAGGGTGAAAAAATCGATCATGCATCTGTAAATGGAAACGAAGCCCTAAACGGGTCTGAAGAGTTGAGTGAAAAGAAGAAGAAGAAGAAGAAGAAGAAACAGAAGAAGGAGGAAGAAATAAAGGAAAATGGTGCTGGTGTCGATGAGGTTAGAGAAACTGAAGATAATGTTGTGGTTTCTGGGAAAGATATTAATGATCCAAAGTACAAAGCTTTGAATTCGTTTGCAGAATCTAAGCTTTCTGATGAATTATTAGAGTGCTGCAAGAATTTCAATAAGCCTTCTCCCATTCAATCGAATTCGTGGCCTTTTCTTCTACATGGTCGTGATTTTATTGGGATTGCTAAAACTGGTTCAGGTGAATTGGGTGTTTTTGTCTTGTAAATTGATATTATTATGGGTTTGGATTATAAAGTAGGGATTTTTGTTATTGTGATTTGGGGATTAGGGTTTATTTGGTTTTGCTTGTTACTTGATCAGGGAAAACACTGGCATTTGGGATACCTGCTATGAATCATATTTTGAACAAGAGGAAGAACAAAACAACAAATAAAGTGACTCCACTTTGCCTTGTACTTTCACCAACAAGAGAACTTGCTCAACAGGCGTGTATTCAGTTTCAGTTGCATAAGTGATATTTCTTCACTGGATGATTTAATTTAATTATGTGTGGTTTCACTAATCTGGATTGAATTTGGCAGATCTATGATGTTCTATCTGATGCTGGCAAACCCAGTGGTGTCCGATCGGTTTGTGTTTATGGAGGAACTTCAAAAGGACCCCAAATATCTGCTCTAAAGTCTGGTGTGGTAAGATCACATATCTGTTATCTATATAAAATATAGTTCGAGTAAATTTGCCATTTAACTTATATTGTTTCTCTTTTCCAAAAAGTTGCATCATTTGGTATGTGCAGATTCCTTTTTTTTTGTGTTCCAATTGTCTTGTGGACCTTTATTAGTATCTCTGATTGTCCACATGGGTTATATTTACTCTATCATTCCAATTAGAATTTTGCCAATGGTAGTTTCAGGAGAGTGCTTCGATTATTTGCTTAATGTCTGAATACCATGCAATAATGCCCCAATATCAGGTTCTTGTGTTCTAATCGAAATCAATAATCTTTTTGTGACAACGACGGGGGAAAATAAGTAATCATCACGTGTACATTTCAAAAGATGTGAATCTCACGTGTACATTTCAAAAGATGAGAATCTCTTCGTCTCATAAGACATCCCAAATTATAAGTTCAAACATTAATGAGACAGAGGGAGATTTTTTTTATAACTATAACGAGTGCCTATATTATTTAATGTTTGGTGATATACATGTCCTATGGTTGGTTATTGTACTTATATATTTTCTAATTTGAATCGAAACAATTATATTATGTGCACACATACACACATTTCCTTGGTGTTATATCACATCTCTCTCCCTTTCTAATTCTATTTTCTTTCTCTTAGGATATCGTTATTGGAACCCCTGGTCGTTTGAAAGATTTAATAGAAATGGGTGTATGCCAGCTACAGGAAGTCTCTTTCGTGGTAAGCATATGCAAATTACCAAAATGCATATGTAAACAATAACAACGGTATATATTCCATATGAAAAATACAATTCTTGACCTTGACTTTTCTTGCAGGTGCTTGATGAAGCAGATCGGATGCTTGATATGGGATTTGAACCAGAAGTCCGTTCCATTCTCAGCAAAACAAGTTCTGGTGCGTGACCGATTAATTTCGAATTATTAATTTCGAATTTTAAATTTCTGCAAGCAAACATTTTGATAAGTCTTTTTATTTACTGAAGTTACAGTATCAAAATTAGTTTTGGTATGGAGTATTTGCTTGACGTAAGATATTCGAACTGTACCTCTTTGCTGTATCTATTCTCATGTTAACTTTTCATGATCTACAGTTCGCCAAGTTGTAATGTTCAGTGCAACTTGGCCCTTGGCCGTGAATCAACTCTCTCAGGAGTTTATGGATCCAAATCCTGTTAAGGTGATTTTTGTTAGCCTCATGTGTTACTTGTATTTTCACAATAAAAAGTTGTTTCAGATATTGTACATAGACTATAGATTGCAATTTTTTAATGTTGACATTATCTTTTGCCAGGTTGTTGTAGGATCAGAGGATTTAGCTGCCAATCATGATGTCATGCAGATAGTCGAGGTACTGTGATCTGCTATTTGTTACTGTTAGAGGCCCCTTTTGAGTTTAATATATGCCAATTACGGACTTAGTTAGAGACCCCTTTTGAGTTTAGTAAGATATTTCTTGCTTTTAATGTAGGTGTTGGAAGATCGAGCACGTGATGAACGTTTAGTTACCTTGCTAGAGAAATACCACAAGTCAAGAAGGTTTTTCTTTCTTGCAATCACCTATGTTTATGTTTTTTTCTCTCCATGGTGCTTTTACATGAGAACTTAGAACTCAATTTCACAAAAAAAATTCTGATATATTTATAAGTTACTAGCTCGGGTTTGAATCTTTCAGGAACAGAGTTTTGGTATTTGTTTTGTACAAGAAGGAAGCATCCCGAGTTGAGAGTATGTTGCAAAGAAGGTGACTTTCTTTACCATATACTGCTAAATGCTAATACACAATTTTAAACACTAGTAGTACCAATATTATTAAATCTTGATTGGTATTTCAGAGGCTGGAAGGTTGTTTCCATTAGCGGTGACAAACAACAAAAGGCGCGAACTGAGGCACTTCAATTATTTAAGGATGGCACTTCTCCTCTATTGGTGAGTGGATTTTATTAATAAAATTATAATATCCAGACCGTGATTTTGTAGAATTTACATTGCAAAGTTTTTTTTATAAATTTTTGGTGTTTGTGCAGATAGCAACTGATGTAGCTGCTCGAGGGCTGGATATTCCAGATGTTGAAGTTGTAATAAACTACAGTTTCCCATTGACCACAGAGGATTATGTCCACAGAATTGGAAGAACGGGACGTGCTGGTAAAAAGGGTGTTGCACACACTTTCTTTATGAAAGAGAATAAGGTAATGTCCATGAACATCTTAATTGCATTTTTTCAACCGCGACCACTACACGGTTGAAGTTTGATGTCATCTAATTTATATAAAAACTGCACTTCAGGCACTTTCTGGTGAGCTTATCAATGTTCTTAGAGAAGCAGGACAGAATGTTCCTACTAACCTTTTGAATTTCGGTACTCATGTTAAGAAAAAGGTTTGTGCTTTGTTTTTTCCAACCCTTGGTTTGACTCTGTGGTCAAAGGACTTTATTTCTAATCACAATTCATCTACGTATGAGATTGAAAATCAAATTTCTTTATCTTTTCGCAGGAATCGAAGCTGTATGGAGCTCATTTCAAAGAAATATCTGCAGATGCTCCTAAGGCCACCAAGATTACATTTGACTCTGACAATGAAGATTAATTAGAAGATTTTGACCAAAAATCAAATGTTCTTATTGTAATGTATGGAGAATTTTGAACAATTGCGATTGTCTTGTCGTTTACTCTATAGTATTTGTATGATCATCTAGCTTTATTTAATCATGTTATTACTTATCTTATATGTCATCTTTTAAAGTAAAAGTTCCTTTGAGTGCATTCCTGTTGATTTTTCTTCCTTTGTGTATATGCACTTTAGTGTGCAACTTTCATTTGCTAGCAGAATGTTGATTCCTCACAGGACTCGCAACATGTTAGCCGTCTTCATCACTCGAATCGACACATGATGTAATACAAGACAATTAAGGTTTGATTAAACGTATATAGAAGTCACTGATGAATCAACTAAAGCAATGTTATACTGACATAAGTTTTGAAACTCTCAACACTTATGCAGATCTAAAGAATCACTTACATTCAAACCATCAGTTAACAAATCCACAACTTTAATTTGTTGTCATTTCAATTTTCAACTATAGTGAGTTGTTCTCAACTTCTCATTGTCTATCGTTTGCTGTCTGATTGAAAGCTTGAAGATTGTACTTAAAGAAACTGTTATCAAATGACAACAAAGTTATGGACTTGCTTCATTTCTTCTAAAACGTTTGATGAATTGACGTGAAATGTACCGAAAGAACATCTTATCATTCAACAGGAGATTTTCCCATATATCATCGTCGTTAAGCACTCATCCGTCGGTATACACCAAGGAGGATTTAATATCCAAACTTGCATTAATCTTGCAATCTTGTTCACGCCCTAATCCTCATCCTCAAGTAATTCAACAAGGTCGACAGCTTCATGCTCAGATAATCGTCAATGGAATCAACCATGTGGGTCTATTGGGTTCAAGATTACTTGGAATGTACATACTTTGTGGTCAATACCTCGACGCCAAGAGTATCTTTCATAACCTTGATTTGTTCTATGCATCCCCATGGAATTGGATGATAAGAGGGTTCACTATGATGGGGTTTTTTGATTCTGCAATCTTGGTTTACTTTAAGATGTTGGGTTATGGAACTTCTGCTGATAAGTACACTTTCCCATATGTGATCAAGGCTTGTGGTCAATTGGGGGCAGTTAGGTTAGCTCAATCGGTTCATCAAACGATTCGGGTGATGGGTTTTGAGATGGATGTTTATGTAGCTAGCTCATTGATCAAACTGTATGCCGAAAATGGTTGCATTGAGGATGCACGCCATCTGTTCGACAAATTGCCTCAAAGAGATGATGTGATGTGGAATGTTATTCTTAATGGTTACTTGAAGCATGGGGATGCAAAGCATGTCCTCTTACTGTTTAATCAAATGAGAAGTTCTGATACTCGACCAGGGTCAGTGACCTACGCGTGTGTTCTATCTGCCTGTGCCTCTAATGCAAATATTAAACTAGGGACTCAAATTCATGGACTTCTTATCAAATGTGGTCTAGCGGCGGATCCTCAGGTTCTCAATACCTTAATTGCAGTGTATGCAAAGTGCCAATGGTTGTTTGATGCACGAGAATTGTTTGATAGTATAGAAGAAGCTGGTTCGGTTACTTGGAATGTTATGATCAGTGGGCATGTGCAGAGTGGACTTATGAATGAAGCTTTAGACTTGCTTCGTGAAATGATATTTGTCGGGACCAAACCTGATACTGTCACTTTAGCGAGCTTCCTTCCGTCTTTATCTGAATCTGCATCTTTAAACCAAGGGAAAGAGATTCATTGCTACATTTTAAGACACAATGTACATTTGGATGTTTTCTTGAAGAATGCACTTATTGATATGTACTTTAAGTGTAGGGAGGTGAAAATGGCACACAATGTTTTCACATGTAATAGTGACATAGACATTGTCATATGCACTGCTATGATATCTGGTTATGTCCTTAACGGGATGAACTCTCAGGCTTTAGAGATCTTTCGGTTTTTGCTTAACAAGCAAATGAGACCGAACGCTGTTACACTTTCAAGTTCTTTACCTGCTTGCGCTGGTTTGGCTGCTTTGAAATTAGGCAAAGAACTGCACGGTCAGATTTTGAGAAATGGGCTCGAAGGAAGGTGTCATGTGGGAACAGCAGTTATGGACATGTATGCAAAATGTGGAAGACTTGATCCTGCATATGAAGTGTTTGTGAAAATGTCTGAAAAAGATCGCATTTGTTGGAATTCCATGATTACTAGCTTTTGCCAGAATGGTCAACCAGAGAAAGCCATTGATCTTTTTCGTGAAATGGGTTCACAAGGAGCTCGTTATGATTCTGTAAGCATATCAGCTGCTCTTTCTGCGTGTGCAAATTCACCATTACTCGGGTATGGAAAAGCAATCCACGGGTTCATGACAAGAGGCACATTGAAGACCGATATTTATGCAGAGAGTGCATTAATCGACATGTATGCAAAATGTGGAAACTTAGAGTCTGCAAGAAATGTTTTCAACACAATGCAAGAGAAAAATGAAGTATCTTGGAACAGTATCATTTCCGCTTATGGAAACCATGGTCGCCTTCAAGAATGTCTGTCTTTATTTCACCGAATGAAAAAACATGGATTCCAGCCTGATCATGTTACCTTTCTTGCAATACTCTCTGCATGTGATCATACTGGTTTGGTTGATGATGGTTACCATTATTTCAACTCCATGACAAATGATTATGGCATCACACCACGAATGGAGCATTACGCATGCATAATTGATCTGTTTGGTCGAGCGGGTCGAGTAACTGAAGCCTATGATATCATAAAGTCTATGCCTTTTGTTCCTGATGCTGGTGTTTGGGGCACCTTGTTAGGCGCGTCTAGGGTTCATGGGGATGTGGAGCTGGCTGAAACGGCGTCCAGTCATCTTTTCGACATGGACCCAACAAATTCGGGGTACTATGTGCTGCTTTCTAATGTGCAGGCTGATGCTGGGAAATGGGAAGGTGTTAATAAAACAAGAAACATGATGAAACTTAGAGGGGTTGAAAAAGTGCCTGGTTACAGTTGGATTGAGGTGAATAACAGCACCCATGTTTTTGGAGCCGCCGACACGTGTAACCCGATGTCTGGTGAGATTTATGCTTTGTTAAAGAGTTTTCTTTTGGTGCTTAAGGATGAAGTGTGTGTGACAGTCGAAAAGCCCCATGAGATGGTAGGGTTTCATTGATGGCATTCTTTAACTGACATGTTCATTTTGATTTGAAGTAATATTCTTGATGTTTAGTTATTTGATCAAATGGAAGTTTACATGGTTTTTGACACTTGAAGGATGTGATAATGCAGTTATAAATAGATTATCACACACAGCAGCTTCTTGTTGATTGAAAATGAAGTACAAACTGTCTCTATGAATGAATTGCAGGTATGGTTTTAGTTAGAGCTGTAAATCATGTCTGGTTGACAACTTAAGTCCAAACATGAACCGTATATCTATTCGTGTTTAAGATATCAACCATAACTCGAACGTATTTAGAATCTTGTAACCCAAATATGATTTATTAAACCTGTTTAACGAGTCAAAGAAACATGTCAATGAAGATTAGCAAGAAGATTTTGACCAAAAATCAAATGTTGTTGCATGGCTTGTTGTTACCTCATAGTATTTATATGATTATCTTAGTCTTTTTAATGCCTGGTTTGGTGTAAATTTATCATTTTTGAAAGTAAAGGTTACCACCACAAGTACCTGCTGCACAAGTAAATTGTAAAATTAACTCCAGCAATCTATAGTAAAAACAAATACTAAACCACATAAATAAAAAGATTTCACAATGCTACTGCTTTATGTCCCTAGCTTCTTGCTTTCATTCATCAGATTTACTTTGTTCTGCAGTAGAGGGTAACACCTGTACAACCAACTCAACCAATTTGTCAACCTTTTCTCCTCAATCGCACATCAAGATTCTCAATCAACGGGTAAATTTCCACCGACAGATGACCTAATATTGATGATGTTGGTAATCTCAGACTTTGTAAGCTTGTATTGTTTAAACTTAGCCACAAACTCAATTATGCTCTCTCTTGTTTGACTAGCAGCAGCATTGTGCACCAGGTAGTCATAGACCTTGAACTCTGAAGGTGCTACTGGAGCAAGAACTCGTGTCGGGTCTTTTGCAGCCCCTCTGGATCGTAAGAAATCAAGCACTTCAAATTTGTAAGTGGGCCTGCATTTTCTTTCAAGATCTTCATCACTAGAAACAGGAAACCTGAATTCGAAGCATAAAATCAAGCGTCACGAAAGAATTGACATTTGTAATCAATTTCTTTACATCCATTTATATTGACATTTGTAATCAATTTCTTTACATCCATTTATATTGACATTTGTAATCAATTTCTTTACATCCATTTATCTATCTTAGTTCTTGTGAGTCCCTTCCAAAAGACACTTAAGGCAACATTCCCACCTTTCCAAAATAGTAAGGTTTCATTCAAAACTTGTTAGCCTACATCATTTCTAATATATAAAAAAACACTATATAGACTGAGCATACACTTTCTTTATTGAACGGCTAAATGTTACCCTATATGTCCTACTTCATTTAATATAAACCTAACGTGTTCTAGACGAGGCTAGACGCTTGACTTCAAGGCTTAACCACTCTAACTTTAAATGACCACCAACGGAGCATATACATGAAAACACAACATTAACCGTAAACACTTTATAAACACTTTAGGTTAACTTTCTTTTAACGACAGTTAAGGGCGTCTTTACAATACAATAAATTAAAACAACCGCTTTAGGACCTTCAATTTTAGGGGCCTCAAAAATGTACAAAAAAAAATTTATGTATATTTTAAACTAAAAAAAGATGTATAATCCAATAATCTTCTGTTTTAGAAAAAAACAAAAAAAAGATAACAAATTGATTGAAAATTAACTTATTGGCTCGTGAAAAAATGTGATTCCATATATAATAAAAAAGAAATGGTTTTTCTTTAAAAATACTTTAATTTTATAGTTCACTTTAGGTTCTAAAATATGTTGAGCCGTCCTGTAAGAGTAGATATCTAATATCAATATGTTTACATCTCACTTTGAATCGAATGAATTTTAAACCGATTCCAAGAACTTAAACATTTAAATTTGTAACAAAAAACCAAAATACTGAACTAATTATGGCAATCTTTTATAGTCTTGAATCAACCAAAAAATCGTATTTCAGAAAATATTATAAATTGGAAAACTGATATATGCTTTATAAAGTTTAGGTTTACTTACTTGGGTGAGTCTTGATTGTAAACGAATAGGTGGAGGCTAATCGAAGTCCGGAGCAACAACATGCATAAAGCAGAAAGATTGAAGGATATTATTATATTATTATTATAGTAAGATGCATACGGCAAATTGATCCTTAGACAGGGCACACGCAGTGACGGAACCAAGAATTATATCTTATGGAGTCACTGTTTTTCTATGCTTAGATGAAACAATAAAATTTTCGGTTCATCCGATCTATGGTCGGGTCGACATCATTAAATTGCATTAAATGTTTAACAAAAATATAATAGTTGTTCACTACACATCTTTATCTTTTGAAACCGTTAGCGGCTCAACCTTTTGGAGCCTAAAGTGAAATGGAATTTTGAGGTATTTTTTTCAAAAGCCTAACACATTTTTCAATTCTTATGTCTAGTGATTTTAATCCCCACGTTGATAAACCTTAATGTCTACCTCGTCACACTAAACCTTAGTGCATTTGAAGTTATAAAAAACACTATACAGTGAACAGTGAAGAACACCATAATACAAACATAAAACAATGATTTTCTAGTGTAAACTATTAATTGGAATTACTGTAGTGGTAGTTTAGAGTTTTGTAAATCTTAGGCTGTCAAGTTGAGTTAAGATTCACATGGCTATAAAATACAAATCCAACACTAATATCTAGGTGATTACAATGAATTAGCACTTGAATATCTAAAAAACTACCCCTCGCATCTAACCAAGATGGAACAAACCAAAAGCTATCATGCATAGAATTTTAACCTATCTATTTCTACTAATCATCTTACATTTAAACTAACACCCACCCATACAATCCAAAAGGCAAAGAAAATATCATTTTATAAAATTCTCAACTATGAACACAAGTGCAAAAAGATTGTCATGATTAATCAAATGTTTGCATCTTTATCTTAAAAAAACATTATTGATTTCACAGATTGTTGGAGAGACCTATTTAATTCAATTCATCAAACATCTATCTTATAGGCATTTCGTATAATACAATAACTATAGGCATTCTATCCATCGACTTTAACTAACATTCAAGTTTTGAATGTAACTAGACATACCTATATTGACAATTTAAAAAAGTTAGTTGTCTACCATCTTCCTCAATTCAATTCCCTTATTAGGACAATAAATAAAGAAACTAATTTAGAAAAAACTAACCTTGAATCTTGAAAGCTTAATATTTAAAAACTTCAATAGGCCGTCGGTCGCCGGATTAATGGCAGCCACTAGCACAGGGCAACAGGTCGGTGTGGGGAGATGGCAGATTGGGGCAGCAAATCGATGGTAGAATTTAGGGTTAGGATTTTTAAACGAGAATTCTAGGCGCACCGTAGGTAATTTGAAAAAAAACCGATTCAAACAGTGACATATTGGCCAAACCGTGACATATTGAAGCCTAAAGGTCACGGTTTGGCCAAACCGTGACATATTGGGCTTCAGAAAATGTTCTGCACCTCGGGATTTGGTTAATTATTGGGAGTGGGTTTCTTAGTTTTAGTGGTGTATATGTCACAGTTTGGCCAAACCGTGACATATTGGGTATAATATTTAATTTTTTTTAATTTTTTTAATAATATAAATGTAAGATATTTTATTAAATTTGTAACTTCTAATATTTTTATAAATACAATATTTTAGTTTATTCTAGTTTGGCCAAACCGTGACATTTTGATCCAGGATAAGATTTGGAAACAACGATTCACTTTAATATTAGTTAGAAAGAGATAAGATACATTAGTAGCATATATTCGAAGATACATTAGTAACGGTTTCTTAACTTAGCTCTAGATTGCACATAGGATACAGAAGGGTCGGACTGTTTTGTCATTTTTCGATCTAATATACGCAACCTTAAATTACATTTAATACATAAGGTTATTTGCATCATTTCAACCAATGTCATTAAGGTCACAAATTAAAGCAGTAGTGTTACCACTTAATTCCCCTACGTTTTGTCGACCGATATTTTTCTTTGTTGTTTTTTATTAAAGAAAATAAAAACATAAAGTTAGCAAACGACTGATCTTAAACCTTAAATTGTTAAATCAGTAAAACCAGTTGGTTTACTAATCCACCGCAACATACTGATTTTGCCAAGGTTTTCACCAAAATCATACAAATCAATTGATGAAACCTTTAAAAAAATAAAATGAAAAGCTCAGGCTTTAAGTTTAACTGACGAAAAATAAAAGTATTACCAAATTTTAATTAATTTATGTAAATATTAAGAATACAATATTTTAGTTTATTCTAGTTCACAAAAAATATGAATTAATGTATTTTAGCTTTCAAGAAGTAACTTTTAATGTATTTTAATTTTCAAGAAAGCAAAAGACGATGGGTTCCTGAAAGAAGAATTCGGTATGTCAATCAACCTGAGCCACAACTTAAGAGGAATTCGGTAACTATGAAAGCAAAAGACGATATGATTAAGGAAATGAAAGAAGCAGCAGAGAAAACATGGGTTCCTGAACTTGTAAGAGTGATAAAAGAAACCAAAGAGCCTTTTTTTGAATGTGATATATGATTGTGATCCTCTAGACCAGATTGTTTGGGACCGTGTGGTGCTTATTGGAGACGCGGCTCACCCAACAACGCCACATGGTGTGAGGAGCACGAACATGTCGATCTTGGATGCTGCGGTTCTTGGTCGGTGTCTCATGAAATCTGGGGTTGAAAACTTAGATGTGGATTTGGAAGAATACCAGACTATTCGGGTGCCTGTTACGTCGAAGGTGTTGTTGAAGGTGCTACTTCTCCGGTGATGGGGGCTGCTTCATGGCCCGCTTTATCTGAGTCGACTCGAGCCGGAGTGAAATCGTTATCCGGTTCATCAGAGTCTTCGTCTAAACCGATTACTGATGGACCCGATGGATCCGCTGTTGACGCTCAGGTTTGTTTTTAGGGTTTTTAGGGTTTTGATCATGTTTAGTACTGTTAACCATCACCATCACCGGTCACCGCCACCACCGGCCACCAGAAACTCGCCGGAGCCCTAGCAGGCAGACCACCGGTAACTCGCCGGAGACCTAACCGTCAACACCATCACCGGCCACCTGCAACTCGCGGTGCAGCAACTTCTACGCCACCCCCTCCGGAGCCCTAGCTGTCACCACCGCGGTGTTGCAACCCCCTCCGG
>BJCO01424047.1:0-10255 GCA_018326465.1 Flaveria floridana | reverse complement strand
CGGTTGATAACGACGTAGATGAGCGAGCTCTATTAATTAATAGGATTCCTTAGGTAATCTCGTTTATGTGAATCCTCTACAAACACCCGCGTTAGTATTTTATCATAATTCGTTTAACGATGTCTGTGGCGGTGTTTGTATACGTTTCGAGTATTTGCGAGTACGGGTCAATGTTAACGACAACAGTTTGAATAATGTTAATCTGAAATTACGGGGTGTCACACATACCAAGGTCCAAGCAGCAGTAACCAAGATTTTAGAGCATCATCAATGGAAGACTTATTGTAGCAATTGTTGTTAACCACACAAGCCACAAATGAATACATCCGGAAATCTGATCGAAGAAATGAGGAGAGGTTCCAAAGAAATAAGGCTCATATCAAAAGCAACAAAGCATCATTACAAACCATTGAAAACCAAGTAGGTCAGATAGCACAACAACTATCTGCAAGACCCCAAGGTACTTTGCCTAGCAACACTGTGACAAACCCTAATGCTCAAGTCAAAGCTATCACCATAAGGGGTGGCAAAAACACTCAAGGTGATCCACCTGCATTACAGCCCATCTTTGAAGAAACTAAACTCGAAACTCCAAGTAATGCAAGTGACAAGAAAAAGCAACCTGTTGTTGTTGAAGAACTAGCCAAGAAATACGGTCGTTTGAGACAACAACGAACAGAGGCACAATATGGCAAGTTGTTGGGATTGTTTAAGCAAGTCCACATCAATCTGCCATTGGTGGAAGCCTTAGCCCAAAATGCCAAATTATGCTAAGTTTCGAAAGGTTGTATTGTCAAATAAGAAGAAATTGGATGAGTTATCACACGTAGTTTTAAATGAGGAATACTTAGCAGTTCTTCAAAATAAACGACCTCAAAAGATTACTAATCTAGGGAGTTTCACTATACCTTTCCTAATAGGAAATCTTTCTGTCAGCAACGCGTTAGCCGAGTTAGGTGCCGATATTAACCTTATGCCTTATGCGGTTTTTGAAAAGCTAAACTTAGGTGAACCTAGACCTACCCGTATGAGCATCCAATTAGCTGACCATTCTGTTAAATATCCGAGGGGTATCGTTGAAAATCTCCTAGTTAAAATCAACAAATTCGTGTTTCCCGTTGATTTTGTGATCCTCGACATGGATGAGGATAAGAATGATCCTCTTATCCTAGTTGACTTTTCTTAGCAACTGCTCGAGCCCTCATCGATGTTTGCACCGGCAAATTCAAGCTACGAGTGAATAAGGAGGAGGTGACATTCGACATAGGACAATCCATGAAGCATCCTCAACATCATGATGACTCACTCTATTATATTGATGTTTGCGATTCAATCATAAGCTCTCATTTGAGGAACCATCATTAAATTGAAGCTTGCAACACTCAATTAATAGAAGTCCAAACCACTGAACCCATCTGTGAGGATCAAATCATTCTAGAACTAGAAGTTGATGAAACATCATCTTATCAAGAAGCATTTGAGATCATCGAACAAGAATTAGAACCCAAAGCCAAACCTTCTACCGAAGATCCTCCGGCTTTAGAGCTCAAAGAACTTTTGTCCTATCTTGAATACGCTTTTCTTGAAAACATATCTCAACTTCCTATCATAATCTCATCCGCCTTATCAAATGATGAGAAGAACAAGTTGATCAATGTGCTTAAGGTAAATAAACGAGCAATTGCATGGAAAATCATGGAAATCAAGGGAATCAATCCATCCATTTGCACTCATAAAATATTGATGGAGGAAAACTTCAAATCCATCATTCAACCTCAAAGATGTTTAAATCTGAGCATGCAAGAGGTGATGAAGAAAGAAGTAATCAAACTGCTAGATGCCGGTTTGATTTACCTTAATTCTGAGTCGCCTTAGGTCAGTCTCCTCCAAGTTGTTCGAATGAAAGGAGGGATGACTGTTGTAACTAACAAGAAGAATGAGCTTATTTCAACTTGTACGGTTACAGGATGGAGAGTTTGCATCGACTATCACAAACTCAATGACGCCACAAGGAATGATCACTTCCCTCTGCCTTTCATCGACCAAATGTTCGAGAGACTATTTGGAAAAATATTCTATTGTTTCCTCGATGGTTTCTTAGGATATTTTGAAATTCTCATTGCTCCCGAAGATCAAGAGAAAACGACATTCACATGTCCATATGGCACTTTTGCTTATTGGCGAATGCCTTTTGGATTGTGTAATTGCCCTGCTACATTTCAAAGATGCATGGTAGCATCTTTCAAGATATGATCGAACACTCAATGGAAGTTTTCAAGGATGATTTCTCCATCTTTGGGAACTCGTTTGAACAATGTCTTGAAAACCTGGAAAAGATGTTGGTTAGATATGAAGAATCTAACCTTGTTTTGAATTAGGAAAAGTGCCACTTCATGGTTATTTAAGGAATAGTGTTGGGACATAAGACCTCTCAAGCAAGCCTCGAAGTTGATCAAGCCAAAGTCGACACTATTTCCAAACTACCACATCCCATAACCGTGAAGGAAATTAGAAGCTTCCTATGTCATGCAGGATTCTATCGTCATTTCATCAAAGACTTCTTGAAAATTGCACGACCAATGACTCAACTTCTAGAGAAAGACGCACAAATCATATTTTCCAAAGAATGCATTAGTGCATTCAATTTGCTAAAAGAGAGACTGGTTACCGCTCTAATCATAGTTTCCCCTGATTGGATGCTACCATTTGAACTCATGTACGATGCAAGAGATTTTGCGGTAGGAGTCGCATTAGGACAAAGGAATGACAAACAATTCCACCAAATTCACTATGCGAGCAAAACCCTAAACAATGCACAAGAAAACTACACCACCACCGAGAAAGGGCTTCTTGTGGTAGTTTTCGCACTTGAGAAATTCCGCTTGTATCTAATCCTTTCAAAAACAAATTTTTTACACGGATCATGAGCCCTTCGTTATCTATTCAAGAAACAAGATGCAAAGCCGAGATTGATTCGGTGGATACTTCTGCTTTAAGAATTCAACATTGAAATTCGCGACAAGAAAGGAGCGGAAAATCTGGCGGCCGATCATCTCTCGCGTCTTGAAGGTTCAAGTCCTTCACAAACCGAGGAATTCAAAATAAACAATAATTTTCCTCATGAATTCCTTATGAACATCCAATCCTAAATCAATGAACATCCTTGGTTTGCCTATTTCATGAACTACTTGGCAAGCGGGATCGTACTCAAAGGAATGACTTATCAGCAAAAGATGAAGTTCTTTAGTGACATTAAGCGTTACTATTGGGAAGACCTGTATCTATTCAGAATCAGAGCAGACCAACTTATACGAAGATGAGTATACGGAAGTAAAGCGGAACAGATCCTAAGGCACTATCATGAAGGACCCACAGGAGGACACCATAGAGCAACCCTAACAGCCAAGAAAGTCTTTGACTCTAGATTCTATTGGCCCACAATCTTCAAAGATGCTCACAACATGGTGCGCACCTGTGATGCATGTCAAAGAGCAACCAACATCTCAACACAGGATGATATGCCTCAGAAACCCGTTCAAGTATGCGAGGTATTTGATGTATTGGGTATTGATTTCATGGGGCCATTCCTGGTGTCATATGACAATTGTTACATCTTGGTAGCAGTCGATTATGTCTCAAAATGGGCCGAAGCTCAAGCCCTACTTACCAATGATGCAAGAAACGTTGTCAAATTCCTTAAGAAATTATTTTCTCGTTTTGCTACCCCCAAAGCTTTAATTAGTCATCAAGGACCCCATTTTGTAACAACCAGCTCGAGAGAGCAATGGCTCATTATGGAGTGAACCATCGCTTTACAAGTGGTTATCATCCACAAGCGAATGGGCAAGCTGAAGTCACTAATTGAGATATCAAACGAATCCTGAAGAAGACCTTAGGACAAAATCACAAGGATTGGTCTACAAAGCTAGATGATGCATTATGGGCTTTTCGGAAAGCCTATAAGACTCCCATTGGCACAACACCGTTCAGACTCGTTTATAGGAAGTCATGTCATCTACCTGTGGAACTGGAACACAAGGCCTATTGGGCACTCAAAGCAGCAAACCTAGACCAAGGACTAGCAGGAAAGAATCGTTTTCTACAAATCCATGAACTAGAGGAACTGAGAGAACAAGCGTACGAAAACGCTAGGATTTACAAGGAAAAGACAAAGAAATTCCATGACTCTCTATTAAAGAACACTAAACAATTTCATGTGGGAGAACGTGTCTTACTGTATAACTCTCGTTTACGTCTGTTTTCCTGGAAAGCTGAAATCATGTTGTCTGGACCTTACACTATTAAAAACGTGTTTCCGAATGGTGCCATCGAAATCGACAACCACGACGGTTTAAGTTTCAAAGTGAATGGACATTATTTAAAATCGTATAATGATGGACCAACCAAGATTTTCTAGAAGGAATTGCACCTCCGCCCCTACGAATACTAAGTGTGGGGAAGGGTCGCGCCGAAGACTCGAAACTTAAACACGGCACTTGTACATACATTTTCTTTAGAATTTTTAACTTTTTGTAGGACTCACAAGCATAAACACAAGTTCATGCTCCATGGAACACGCCCCCGTGCCTCTGACAAAAAACTTTTCCACGATCTCCGATGACGACTTTAGAACATGGCAGGTCAAATTTAAGACGTTTTCTGACAAACACTGGAGCATGCCTACCTAAGCACGCCCCCGTGACCAAAACACCACACTTTTTTCAAGCTTTCATCACACATATTTCTACTTAAAACCTCCTAAAAAGATGAAAGAATCAAGTCACGGAAGCTCTAGCTAGAATCCTACGAAGAAACCGTGCTCTGAAACATGAGAACCGACAACTCAAGAATACTTCTTCAAGCTACATGAGCAGATCAAGCAATTGAGTGAGATGAACCTCATCGCATCTCACGCCTAGCTGAACTTATCCAAAAGGTTCAGGAAATGAGTGAGGAACTCGTCTATGTCAATCGTCAGCTCGCGGAACTAAGCAACCGCACTTCACACTATCCCATCCCGAACCTTCCACAAGAAATGTGTAGAGGCTTCTTTTAGAAGCATTCCGCGATGTGTCATGTGCGCTAGTGCGCATTAAGGAGTCTGGTTTTGTAGTTTCAGATTCTCGGCTTTTAACGTATTATGTAACCATAGGAGCTAGGAAAATGTAATTGTCGTTTGGCTTGTTTAATTAACTCTAGGAATAATTTCGTAGCTTTTCTAATGATTTGGAAGTGATAAAACTTAACGGGGTAAATTGCGTAACTCGCGAAACTGAAAAACGGAACAACAAAAGACTGAAACCTGGCAGCACAATGGGGGCACGCCCCCGTGCCTACTTGGGCACGCCCCCGTGCTCGATAAAACATGACACCATCTGACTTTTTACAGCCCTTTTTCTTTTTCCCCATCAATTCCCATTGATAAATGTCAAAGGAAAATCTGGAACAACCCGTATTCACTCCATTTTTCATCATTTTCCCATTTTTCTTTCTTACTTTCAAAACTTCTTTTAATCCTTCAAGGTGTAATTGTTCAATAAGGTAGTGTTACTAATTCATACCATAATGATGGTCATTTACATGTAGTTAGGTGATTAGGTCTCTAAACTACTGAAATCCTAACAAGTTATATGTAATAATACTTTAAACCGTCTTGTTCATGTTCATTCTTGTAGTTGATTAGTAGTTAATTACCATGTTTAGCTAGTTGTTAGTGTGTTTTTCCTTTCATTGTTAGCAAGACTATCTTCATAATTTGTGGTTGAATCATTGTTAAGCATATTAAAGTTACAAGAATTCAATCGTCAAACATGTAGTGATTACACACTATATATATATATTTGAGTATCTTGAATTACTAACATGATTAAAATGATACATGTGTAATCTTTGGCTTTTCAAGCAAGAAAATGTTAAACCCATGCTTAATCAAAGGTTTACAAACAAAACCATGCGTGCTCGAGTTGTAATTTCATACTTCAAAATGATGACCGCACCCCCATGTTTCAAAAGACACACCCCCATGTTTAACATTTTTTTCTTGAAAATCAAACGTGTTAATTTTTTTAAACATGAGTTTCATAAAAAGGGTGCCATATCTCTTGAAACCCATTCTTGTCCCTAAAATAGGTAAACTATTCCAAAAATTTGTTTTGTATATGTTAACTGACTTGTCAAAATTTTAGGATCATGAACCATTCATATCTACAATTTGAAGGAAACCATGAAAGATGGTGTCATGGCCGATTGCAAAGACTCTTGCAAAGGGCCAAAAAGTCACATTTGCAAGCCGATGTGGAAACCTTGGCGGCGGTTGGACAGCTCGAGAGATATAACAATTTATTGAGTAGTCAGTGGAAGCGTTTGTTTTCATAAAACAAACCTTCTGTTTATGAACTAACTCTTGAATATTTAGCATCTTTCAGATTTAGCATGAAAGACTCCAACCCATGGGATGTTGAAGCAGTTACATTCATACTAGGTGGGCATTAGTGAAAAACATTCATCGCCTTGTTGGATGTTTAACTTGGTATATATACCGAACAGGAAATGGAGGACGAAGCAATATCTAGAATGCCAGCATACCACACATTTCCAGACAAGGGGAGTAGGAACGCGGAAAGTGGTGCTATGAGAAAATCATTTTGGGAAAGAATTGGAACAGGGATGTTCAACTCAAGTAAAACCAAGAGCAGTTAGACTCTAGACCCGCTGTTGCGCTACATATATCGGTTGCTTAGCCATTCGATAATAGCTCGTGGTCAAAGCGAGAGAGTTCTTAGCTTGAGGGACTTATTTATTTTGTATTGTATGATTAATCGATTGCCATGCAATATTGGGTATTTGTTTTGTAATATGTTTGCCAGGGATGCAACTGCAAATTCTCCGACACCCATGTTCGGAGGAAGCTGGATTCTGAACTTATACGAGATCTATGGGTGTAACACAAAGGGGACCGAAGGAGTAATGCCAGGATTGTTAGACTTAAGCATTTCCATAAGCATGTACATTATAACAACTCTAACAAATGGGCAGCCGAGGTTCATGGATAGAAAGGGACAAATCTGGGATCTATCAAATCCTAAGGAAATCATCATTGTTGGTACACATGTCCCTAGTTCTAGTTCTAATGTACTTAAATGTTTAATGACTTTCATTTTGTTACATCGATGTAATCATTTGATATATGTAATGAAAAATTCTTGAATGAATGAATATGTGTTATTGAATATCTTGTATCTTTATATTAATGTTTATTACACGCATATTAAACTAATTATATAGGTTTGTGAATTGTATGAAGTTCTCATGCGAATGGACCATGCTAATGGACCGTACGCATGAACACTTCATGTTAATGGGCCAGTCGCACGACTGAATCAGGAGACTGGATCAGTCGCACGATTGTAATATGAGATTGACTCAGTCGCACGACTGGACCTTTAGTCGTGCGGATGGATCAACCGCGTGCTTCAGTCACACGACTGAACCATGCTGATGGTTCAGTCGCACGAATGAAGACTCCAAACCTATAAATACCACTTAATTATGGAAAAACGAGAACACTTTGAGAATTCACAACCCTAGCCGTCCTAGAACGTCCAAGTCGTCCCTTCCAACTTCATAGATCGTTTCTGATCATTCCTAATCAATTCTTAACGTTTTCTAATCGTTAGTTTTGATCAGATTAATGTTCTCCCTGATTGGATCGCCAATCAAATAGGATTCCCCACTATTTGATCTGGTTTCATGTTGATTCGGTTAGTACCAGTTCGTACTCGGTCCTAACAAGTAGTATCAGAGCTTTGGCTCTCGATTCTACGTGGATTCAATCACGTTTTTGCAAAAATCAACATTTTACAATCAAAGATTCGTTCCTTTTGCATTAAAAGTTCGATTTTTACAAGTCCATGTGTTCAATAGTTCGTATTTTTCGAGTTCTAGCCGGCTAGGGTTTTCAAAATCGTTTTTTTTTGGTCGAATCAAGTGAAAATTTTTGAAAAATTTCGAAGTCAGACATCTCAGTCGCACGATTGATCCAATCGCACGTTTGAACTTCATACGCACTGCTCATTCGCACGATTGGTCCAATCGTCCGTTCATTCGCACGTTTAAGCTCGTTCGTTCTGTTCATCTTAGTCATATAGTTCATTCGTACGACTGAACTCATACGCATAGGTTCATGTCATACGCATTGACCTCAATCGCACGTGTGAATTCAATTGCACACTTCAATCGTCTGGTTGACTTCAATCGCACGGTTAAGTCTCATTCACATTCCCAGTCGCATCAGTCAGTTAGTTTGTCAAGTTTTTCAGACTAAGTCATCATGGACGAACAACACTTTGCTTTCTCAGCTGGGAAGGACTCCAGAATTCAGAATCTCTTGATATTGGAAAATGAGATCGGCAACCACAACAAACCACCGAAGCTTCTGACGAATATCCTCAATGGAAGCAACGGTTTGAAACTCATGTGAATGGAGTGGACACCAACTTATGGAGCACTATTGAGACTGGCTACACTATGCCAGTTGGAGCTGATGGTGTTCCATTGACTCTAAGTGGTTTGAATGAGGTGAAAAAGGTTGCGTTCAATGCTGAGAAAAAGGCATATGAATTGTTGACACAGTCCATCCCAAAAGATATTTTCCATCAGTTCTCAGAGCACAAGCAGTGCAAGAAGTTATGGAACGCTCTAGAGAAGCGGTATGAAGGAAATGCAACGCTTAAGTATCTAAAGGCTAAAGCTTTGAAGAAGGAATTTGATAACTTCTAGTCTATCGGAAATGAGAGTATGGATGACATTATCGATCGCTTCTATTATTTGATGAGTGAATTGCACACTCATGGAGTTAAAACGTCTATGGAAGATAAGATATCGAGTCTGGCTGATGGTTTACCTGATACGTGGGATTCATTCGTTTCCACTTTAAGACATAATGAAGTGCTAGAAACGTTAGATATAAATGACTTCATTTTGAAACTGAGAGAGGAAGAGCTCGATAGAAATACAAGTCTAAAAAAGGAACCTACACTCAGAATCCGTCTCTATACAATGTGGCTCCTACTACTGCATCTTCAAGTGCACCCTTGCAGATTGCTTTCATGTCTAACACATCTGCAGCCGTTCAAAGTGCATCTTCAGGTTATGAGTCAGGTGGTTCATCAAGTGTTCAATACAGTTCTGCAGAAGCTCAACCGACTAAGTTAACGACACAGAATCTGAGCAACGTAACTGTGGAAGTTGCTAAGGAGCATATGAATTTACTTGCTGCTGTGGTCCATTCGTATGACGGGTTGGTAGCAGGGAAGATTGGTAACTGTCACTTGGCAGATGAAGATTACGAGCAAGTGGATGAAACCGAGCTAGGGAGGATGGATATCATGTGGGCTCTAGCTAGTGCTGTGCGAAGAGATAAGAAATTCATCAAGAAAACGGGACAGAACCTGGTGGCCATAAAGGATACTACTTTTGGATTTGACAAGTCTAAGGTCATCTGTTTCAACTATGGAGAAAAAGGCCATTTCAAGAGAGAGTGTGTTAAACCTAAGAAAGTAGGAAATGGTAACCCGTTTTCATCAACTAACAGACAAGAAAAAGACAAAAAGATAGCTCCAACCAGTCAGCACTCCAAAGCAATGGTGGCACAAGGTGATGAAGGTCAAGACTGGTCTTTTCGCTTCTTATCTGTCGGTGAAGCTAATATCGTGTTGGTTGAGGATCTAAACGACGACTCAGCAAGTGAGGGGGAGAACTTGGCTGAGTTTGATACTATTCATGTAAATGACTCAATGGCTGCTATTGATCATCTGGTAAAGGATGAACTGAATGATGCTTCTGAAACTCACCAGGAACCCAAGGTTGCATTTGTTGCTGGCACCTCAAATTCTGCACAGGTAGAATCTAAAGAAGTCCTATTCGATAAACATGCTTGTGTTGAATGCAATAAGTTTAGGGAATGTATTGATTTAAAATTTACTTGGTTATTAGAACATAATGATAACTTGGTAAATAACTTAAAACTTTGCACTGAGGCTAACAGAGTGTTGAAGCAAAATGAAAGCAGTTTTAAAGAGAAAATTGAATTATTGAGAAAACAACTAAGGGAAACCTAGGTTGTGGCTTTTAACTAAGAAAATGACATAAAGTTTTATTTAAATTCAATTGAGGAAATTAAAAAGGACAAAGCTATTCTTCAAGTGGAAAATGAGTCATTAAAACAAAGACTACATAGTTTAGCTAGTTCCTCACA
>BJCO01423975.1:0-10905 GCA_018326465.1 Flaveria floridana | reverse complement strand
ACTCATTGTGTTATATTTGAAGAGTTTTGTTTACGTTTGATTTTGACGATAAAAACAAGTTACCAAAATACTATTGTGTAATGTAAAGCAACATATAGTAATAAATATTAACATGCCAACACATAGCAAAATATAACAACATGCTAACATACCAAATTACTATTGTTTCAAATTAACATTATGTCAAACTACCATTGTGTCAAACTAGCATTGTGTCAAACTACCATTGTGTCAAACTACCATTGTTTCAAACGACCATTGTGTCGAACAACCATTGTGTCAAACAACTATTGTGTCAAACAACCATTGTGTCAAATTATTTTTTTACCCCTCCACCTGTTAGCAGTTTTCAACTTAGTTACATGTTTGCCACCGTGTTTTTTTGAACCATTGATATATTTTAATGAGTTGATCCAATGATCAGAATTACTTCTCACCCTTTTTATAATATATAGCATTTATAGCATATCCACTCCCTTTTTAATTTAATCTTATTTTCAAACGTAATCTAGATTAATGCAGAAAGTCAATAACGGCTTCCTTAAAACAAGGTAATTGAATTTCATAGGGGAATTGCATGTACTTCTCTCTAAATTTAACACATTAATATACAATTTTAAGTTTACATAAAATATATACAATCGTTCCTATATTTATTAGTTTCGAATTTATTAGTTTTGAATATATGTTCCACAAATTTTTATATGAATTTCGCTTCTCAAAATTATCTTGAGATCTTTACTGCAAATAAAAACTCACGAGACCTTTATAAACCTCTATATATTTCTTTTGCTCATTTTAACATTTATCAATACCCTCAGTTTATAACTTTTACAAATTTCTTTGATTAATAAAATATAGAGTAAATTACTATTTTGGTTCCTGTAATTTAGTCAGTTTAACCATTTCAGAACAAAAATAAATCTTTTGATATATTAAATAGGTTACATTTTATAACGTATTTGATCCCCTAACGATAACTCTGTTAATTATCTCTGTTAAGTATAAGAATATTTTAATCATTCTACACCTCATGAGCTATTTATGTAAATTAAAAAGTTTTTGTTATTACAAAATGACGTATTTAAAAAGCTTTTGTTTTTTATAAACGTCATTTATAAATCATTTGTATTCAAACCTTTTAATAGCCTTTTAAGTATTACAAAAACTTTGTAATTGACATAAATAGCCCTTAAGGTGTAAATAGTAAAATTTCTTTAAGCTTAACTATGAAAACTAACAGAATTAATGTTAATGATCAAATCCATTATAAATTTCATTATAATGTTAATGATCAAAATCCATTATAAATAAAGCACGCTCAGTGTAATTATGAAACTTGAAGTATAATATCCATAATTTTAAATATACTTAACTATGAAAACTAACAGAATTAATGTTAATGATCTTAGAGTTTAAAATATTACATTTTGAGCAAAAAGTTAAACTGATTAAAACACTAGGCCAAAATAGTAATTTACTCTGAAATGTATAATCTAGGGCTTGGAGTTGCTTGAACACACAAAAGGGTAGAACCTCCCTCACCATATCATACAATACCTACGGAAGTATATTTATACATTTATACATCCACCATATACATCCACAACCACATTACCTTCTTCTAAAACCCTAAACCCTAATTTCAAAACCCTCACTGCCTTGAAAAATGGCTTTCAGAAGTATCCTTCGCCGATCTGCTTCCTCACTCGCACCTCTCGCCGGCCGATTACTGTGTGGTCAAAGAACCCTCAACCACCATCTCGCCGGAGCTTTGTTCGCCGCTGTGAATCAGACTCAGAGCATCGTCTCCAACAACTCGTCGCTGCTTTCTCGTTACTCTTTCTCCGCTTCTCCAGCCCTAATTCGCCCGAGTTCCGACGACTCGCTCCTCCGAGTCATCGAATCGGAGATCAAATGCTCAGAAGAAAGCTTCGAACCGGTTTGTTTGTTTCTTTAATTCTTTCTATATTTCAATTTATGTTTATAATCATGCTTCTTTTTTGATGAAATAGGAGATGTGTTTTTGTTTTTTGTTTTTGTTAGGATGAAGATGTTCCTGAGGGGTTTCCTTTTGAGCTTCACGATAACCCTGGGGAGCAAACGATAACTCTGACTAGAGAATATGAGGGTGAAACTATCTCTATTGATGTTGAGCCGTCCGGCCTTGTTACAGGTGATGAAGATGACGATAGTGATGATGATACTGAAAAAGACGAGCAAATGAGTCTCCCCATGGTTGTGAAGGTCTCTAAGGCCGATGGGCAGTGCTTGGAGTTTGGTATTACTGCTTATGCTGACGAGATTGTGATTGATAGTTTGTCGGTTAAAGATCCGGATATGGTTGGAGATCAACAGCCTTATGAAGGACCTAGATTTGAGTGAGTATTATCTTTTTAACTTAACCCTTTTATTCTGTTTGGTTTATTATGTTTAAAATTGTCTTGGCATACACTGAAAACCGAATTTGCATTCGGTTTGGTATTGACAAATAAGCCTAATTACATAGAGAAAAAGGTTTACTTGGTTTATGCTGTTAATTCGGTTCATTGTACATGAATTTGTAATTCGGTTCTGTTTTAATGGGTCTAATCAAAACAAGAATTTTGGAAAACCAAGAGCTGAATTTGTAATTCGGTTCTGTTTTAATGGGTCTTGATTTGGCTTTTGGTTTAATCGCTTTCAAATAGAGTAATGAACACCCTTAGCCTCAGGTGCCCAAATGGGCAGATTGGTAACGGTGGGTCAAATTGTGTTCCGGTCAAGGCTGGGTTGACAAAGCTTTAAAACAGTTGGTGTGTCAACATCATCACACAGGTTATATAATTTCACTAATGATCATTTTTTTCTGATTAAATGATTTTGGAGTTCTATCCATCAAACCAAATTGACGTATTCTTAAGCTGATGGGTTAAAAATTATTTGCAGTGAGCTGGATGAGAATCTGCAGAAGGCATTCCACAAGTATTTGGAGACAAGGGGGATAAAACCGGGTGCAACAACGTTTCTGCATGAGTACATGGTGAACAAAGAGCACAAAGAATACACAAACTGGCTCAAGAACCTTAAGGAGTTTATCCAGGCATAAATGCAATGATTTTTTATCTATTTTAATGGATAAATATTATTATCAACTAATGTAAGGTTTTGCACTATTTTATCTGCTAACATATATGATATGAAGTATGAGTTCTAGTATCAAATTACGAAGTGCGCATTGTTCTAGTCAAAATGCAGATTTTGAAAATCTGAAGAAAAAAAAATTCTTGAGCTTCCAATATAAACGCACAGCCAAAATACTTTATTTTGAAGTTATTACAAGCCAACATATTAAACTATAGTTGTTAATTCACATACTTTATTAGCTACCAGATTATTTTCATAGCTGTTAATGATTTCTTAGATTTGAGATACCTTTTAACCATGAATTTGACAAAACTTAAAACCATGAAGTATTTGTTAATTCATCATATATATATTTTTTAAAGGGCAAAATTTTATTAAACGAAGACCTTTGGCAAGTAACTAGAAGATGAAAATTTTATAATGCGTTGGATCTACATGACACCCATAAGAAGGATAGCATTTTGATATCCTCTACTAGTTTGTGTGTCGATGTGAAGTTGCCGTTGAATATTCTGGTGTTTCTCCTTTTCCATGAAAACTGCCAAGATTGCTTTCTTTGTCCTTGTGCCACCTCCATCTCCTATTCCTATCTTGATTAGCTTTTCCACCTCTTTGGGATTGGAATTTTGCACCAAACACGCACTTGCCACCACATTTCCTTGGAAATCCATCCCCAAATAAATGATTAACACCTTCCTCATTGATACAACATAGAACACACAATGTATTTGTTGTTCACTAGAATCTATTTCCTTGCTAATTGACTTCGCCGCAACTTTTTCTCGGACAACTCTTCATAGAAACTAATTTAATTTTAAATTATACTAGTTACTAACTTTTTTATGCTATCACTTTAGTTTTAGTTGGTTGTACTTATTTTCAAGTTTTTTATCTTTAATTCTTTTTCTTTTAATTCTAATACTTTATAATTTTTTACAATTTAACCCATACTTGTCACGGATTAGGCCCCCCGTTGCAAAGCGGGGGGCATAATACTAGTTTACCTTAAGAGGCACCCACCTGTTTCAACCCCACGAGTAAACTGATGAGTAGGTAGGCGTAGACCTCTACAATCTCTTTTCATACCTGGCTTACCGTTACTTGTGTCATCCAATGATCTATTCCCCTTTAAGATTGGCTTCACTTGTGAGGCCCATTGTTTGATTGAGTTCCAAATCATGTGTTGTTGGCTTCCTGGCCCACCTCAATTTTCATTTCTAGAAAGCTATTTTGTAGGCCTGTACATGAATTGAATGAATACAAACATCAGCATGCTGGTGTTTGTTCATTTAACTTTAACCGAACACGAACACATAATCAAACAAAATGTTTGTTTATTGAGAAAATGGAAATGTTTGTGTTCGTTCATGTTCATTCGTTAAAAAATTAAACAAACAATTCAGGAACGTAAATGAACACAAACAAAATAAAAATAGATGAATATAATTGACAAACATAAATGAGTACAAACAAACACTAATGAACACAAATGAATAAATGTAACACATCTGTTAGGATCAAGTATCGAACGAAATACTAACTGACAAACGTGTATACCGAATCAAATAGTGCGTAATCCTATTTGATTGGCGATCCAATCAGTGAGAACGCACGTAGAATCAATTGTAGATTGACACTAAACGTTAAGAACGAATGGTAATCGATCTAGTGCGATCTATGAACTTGGAGCAGGTTCTTAGAGGTCTCTGGACGGCTAGGGTACGTATCTATTTGAAGTGCTACGTTTTTCCACGATTTAAGTGGTATTTATAGGTTAGTGTTTCTTATTCGTGCGACTGAATCACAAGTATGGTTAAGTCGTGCGATTGAGCCATGCGGTTGATCCATTCGCATGACTGAGTGTTCAGTCGTGCGACCGAGTCAATCTCATGTTACAATCATGCGACTGATCCAGTCTCCTGGTTCAGTCGTGTGACTAAGTCATTCGTATGAAATTGTTCATGCGTATGGTCCATTAGCATGGGTCATTCGCATGAGAACTTCACATTACTAAGTTTGAATATATTTCTTAAACATCACATTACCAAGATTAATTTAAACAACCACAAACCTATATAATCAATTCAATACGTGTTAAATAACTCATTAATGAAATATTAAACATTATAAATACAACCAAACATTTGTATTTCATTAAGTATCCAACTATTACATATGTGTAAGACAATAAAGACATATTACATTAAGCTCAGAAACTAGGTACACATGTATCTACAAACTTCCCCTTGGACCTAGTTTCATCTATTGTCTTACATTCTTCATAACCTCCTCATATTTCTTGTACTTCTCCTCTCTTGTAACTCCAGCATGTATTTCAAATGCAAAGCAGAGTCTGATCACGTTCTGGAATTGGAGGGCTTGTACAATATATTGCGCGTCATAGAATAGTGGCCACTGTTATAAGGTGTAGACATCTTCAGCTGACAAGTTGGTAAGCCACATTGGGTCAAATACCCTGATAGTATCCATTTTGCCCTCTTTGTTTAGAACTATGATCGCCTCCCCTGTTCTCCAATCATAGTACCACCACTTAAAGTGTGTAGTGAAGTCCTGTGGTATTTCCTTTAGAGGGATTCTTGACATTGTGCGCGGAGGACTCCACTTCAACACTACTTTTGGCTTTCCGGTAATGGTATCAACTTCAGACCGTCTGATATACCTCGTAGGTTGTTGAGGTTTGAAGTTGACCGACCTGGTGTGGTACTCTCTCTTTAATGCAGCCTCAAACCAGCCTGACATCTTTCTCGGGTCAGCGTATAACAGCTTCAGTTTAGCCAGCTGGTTGAGCTCAAAAACAGGTAGAGACTTTAGATCATGTGGGAATCTAAAGTACTCAATTACATTAAGATCATCAAAATGATCCCATGCGATAATCTTGCCTAATACCTTGTGATATTTCTTCACTTTGTAGAGCTTGGTGTAGACATTTGGTTTAGGAGCAGTGTGTTGGGCTCTGATCTCCTCAAAACATGCAGCCCACTCTGCCTTTCTGATATCAACATCGATGTCTGATGCTTGAGCTTTTTCTTCAACCTTCTCGGACTCTTGCTCCATCTTATCCAACATCTCAAATGTATCACTGACCAGGGAATCACCCAGATTGGGGACCACATTTCCCTATGTGTCAGCATACTCTGGATAGTGCGCTGCAGTGACGTCTTCAATCTCTATCTCATTAATGTCGTTTAGCTCGTCGTCACTGTTTACTTCAAAGGTTTGAGCGTCCTTATCAATCTCATCGGGATTGAGCTTGAACATTTTTGCCAGCTGCTCATCAGTAAGATCATGAACTATTTCCCCTTCTTCAAGGGTATAACTCACTGATCTCCTGACAATCCCTTGCAGATCAAGAATCATGGTTAGTTGAGTCTTGACCTGCTGAAGGGGAGCAACGTCGTATTCATCCCTCTGATAATTTGGATCTATTTGATTTAGACATGTAACACATCAATCATTAGTTAATAATCAAAACAAAAACACATTAAACAAAATATAAACATTATATACATTAATTTGATACAATATTCAGTTACACATTATTTTAAATAACATAACAACTAGACATTACTCTTGTCTTGTATCATGTGCTCTTCTACTGACGGGGCGGATGTGGAGGCACCTTGATCTTGAGCTTTTTTTGTCCTCCTTTCACTTGCAGATGTGGCACCCGTAACAGGTTTATCATCATCATCATCATCATCATCATCATCATCATCATCATCGACATCATCATCACCAGCATCAGTATCATCCCCTTGATCATCATCATCATCATCATCACTGTCATCATTAGCATCATCATCTCCATCTCCCTCTCTAATCTTTAGAGGCTCTTCCTTTGACCCTTTGAGCCTCAACATGATAGTCTTGTTAGTAGCCTCCAACTCCTCTATTCTTTTGGCTGTGTGTACATGTTGCTCCTGGAGTTGGGACATCTCTGAGCTCTGTGCAGCAATCTGCTCTGACTGCTGCTCAATCAGCTGAGCCTGCTGAGATATCTGCTGAGATTGTGCAGCAGTAAGCTCTACTAGCTGACGAATCTGGGCAGTCTTCTCGTCATCGGCTGCTAACAGCCTCAGCGCCATCCGGTTCAGTGCTGAGAGCTGTTCCTCTACCCCACTAGGAGGTAGAGGAGATCCAGATGGAAAGGAAGGGAAAGATGACGGTCCTGCTCGGTGCCTCATGGTAGTGGTTGTGGTAGTAGTGAAGATTAAGGGTAGTATAGATGAAGGTTGTGGTGGATGAGTGAAGATTGGGGGTGGTATAGATGAAGGTTATGGTGGAGTGGGTGTAGTAGTGGTGTGTGAGGTGGTAGAGGTGGTGGCTGGTGGTGTGGTAGAGGTGGTGGCTGGTGGTGTAGTAGAAGTGGTAGTGGTGGTGGAGGTAGAAATCAGCGTGAACCTCCGTCTCTTCGGCTTCATCCTATGGGGCTGAGCCATCCTCTTTTTCCGAGTCCCCCTTGACCCGGAGGCTCCGCCTTGGCTTCTGGGCTGGTCTGGGGTGTATGATGGATCTAAAGTAGCTTCCCCAGACCCGCCCTTGCGTCCACCAACCGCCCTCACGCCCCTCTCAGTGGCTACGACACGGCTTCCTACCGTTCGTACCAGAGGCTCTTCGTCTGACTCCTCCTCCTCATCCGGCTGAAAGTCAGGGTGAATAGGAGTTGGTTCGGGTTCACCCTGACTGTCTCCTCCCTGATCAGTATAATGATCATCACCGTCGGAGTCATCGAAGGGTAGAGCTATCTGCTCAACATCAGAATCACTCTCGTCGTGACGCCACTTTCGCCTCCCCAGCGCCACATAATCAGCTTGGTCCAGATGCCCGAAGAGTCTCTTCACCGGGGGATTGACCTGCTTTCCCCGGTAGACCCTCATACGACCCAGTGTCATGATCTCCAATGACACATCGTCGTGGCTCTCCTTGGGTAGTGTCAGCAGCTTCTCATCAAAGATCATCTGGAGAAACCTAGGGTACATGCAGAAACCCTCTTTCCCCTTAGCCTCCATATTCTCTATCAAGTAAGAGAATATCATGCTTGAGAAGCTGAAAGGGTGGTTCAGTACCAGAGCCACATAGGCATTTTGAATCTGGTCTAAAAGATCATCAAACCCACCCCTTCGCGAAGCCAAGCACTTAAGGATGACATGTGCTAAGTACTTGTACTGGGGACACAGGTTGCTCTTGTTGAGCACGCCTGCGTTAATATCCCCAGCGTACTTCATCCATAAAAAGCACCCTCTAACCGTCATTGGGTGAAGTCTGGTAGGGTGGTCTGCATCGTCACCCAAACTAAGTACCCGTCGAATATCCTCAGCTGTAATCTCTATGTCTATCCCAAAAATGGAACTCCTGATGCTGTATGGCTCGTGTGAGCGGTCAACCGATGCCCCCTCCCAGAAGGCTTGCTGAATAGACCTATAGGGAGTGCATGGTGTGGAAATAGCCCTGTAGATCCTGGATCGCTTGAGAAAAGCGATGATCCCCGCAAACTCGGTACCATTACGAGTCGTAGCATCTAAATGAGCACATATGTTGTTCTTAGGGTTGATGGACCACCTGTCAGCCATCAATCTGTAACACAAGACACATAAATGTTAGATCACCACTCAACAAAATTCAGTTCAAGTTAACCTGGTTGAACTCAGTCTGGTTCAATCATGCGATTGAACCATGCGACTGAGTTTAGTCGGTTGACCTGTCATGCAATTGAATACATTCGGGTGATTGAATCATGCGGCTGAGTTCAATCGGATGACTGAGTCTGCGATTGGTTCAGTCGGCCGACTGAGCTCATTCGTATCAGTCATTCGGCTGATTGGCTCAATCGTCCAACTCAGTCGCGCGCTTGTAGTTCATCTGGAGGTCCAGTCGCATGACCCATTGTTCGATTAAGGGGCTGTTTGATGTGGTCAGCAGTGGAGACTGGGTCAGAGGTCTAAAAAAAACTGACTGGGTCAGATGGTAAAACAAGGGTGGGTCAGAAGGACTGACTCGGTCAGAACCTATTTTTTGCAAATCAAACGCGCTGACTGGTTGACCGAGTCAGCAGTCAGCAGTCAGAGCATCAGTCAGATGCTATCAAACAGCCCCTAACTCAAGTTCAAATTTGGACCAAACTTTAGAATTAGACGTTGTGTTTTGGTTCATTAGACTCGCAATCACTTGACTAATAACCTAATAACTTTTATTTCCACATTTTACTCGGTTCACTTAGGTTATTAGTCCATTTCAATGTTCGGTTCTTATGTGGGTCGAGTTTCTTGATTTTGAAGTCAAATCGGTGGAATTTTGGATAGGTTGCACCGCATTGTACCTGTATAAACAACCAAGATCGTCAGAATATCAAAATAAGGTGTCAAGTTCGGTCAGATGAAATTTTGGCAGAGTAACGGCCAGGTGTGCGATATGGGGGCGATTTAGGGGGTGATGAGTTGAATGCGATCGACTAGGGCTCAATTTATACTGAATCTGATTTCAATTGGGCGACTGGACCCATTCGCTCTGTTCATTCGGGCGATTGGACCTCATTCAGTCGATCACATTCAGTCGACCGACTGGATCTCAGTCGGGCGACTGACTCATCCGTACAGCTCCATTCGGGCGACTGGCTTAATCTTGTAAGCCATTCGTGTGAATGGTTCATACTCATGCTCCATTAGGTTGTCTAGGGAATGAGTATGGTCCATTCGCACGGTTGGTCCATATTTATGGTCCAGTCGTGCGTATGGGTCATACTCGTGATTTTGAATTTATGACCAATTTGTATTTTACACCCTTTTATTATAGATTATACATTTTGAGCATTCGATCATCTTAGACATGATCATATTAACTTTGAAAACTTATGATCATCTCAGACATGATCCATTTATCCACCCGATCATCTCAGACGTGATCCATTTATCCACCAGATCACCCCAGACGTGATCCTTTTAAAACAGTTTGTCACCTCAGACATGACTCATTTAAGTGATTTACTCACAGATTGAATTCCATTGCATAGTCCGACATTTAAAACTAACTTATTAATATTCAAATAAAATAAAACAACTAGAATTAAGAAACAAAAATGAAAACTTAATATTGTATTTTTGTGGGATGTTGGAATCCTAGGTAGCATTATGTTACTTTGATTATAACTGGAGTGATTCATTATGGAATCATACAGGTTTGTCAAATTATTTGGGACAATTTATCAAAGACTTTTGATTTGGATTCTTGTTTTCATCAAGAGTCATCAGCAATTTTAGGAAATCATACTAGCTCTGTAAGATCCCACATTGATTTGGACTTTCAAGGATTACAGCTCACGTTGATTGTCAGTATACTTGTCCTCTTAAATCCATACACAGATTTTTGACACACGTTGATAATTATTTAGGGGTTAATTATTTCAACAAGCATTTGTGAATCCCATACTTATTTGGTAATCACCATTCCTCAGGAGATTTTTGAGCGGTCTACGGGTATTGTGACAAGAGGAAACTATTCTGAGAGCTTTCAAAGAGATGCAAAGCCTCAGGTCAGTGCCATCGCACAGCAGAGAGGCGCAAACAACAATGAATTCTAGAATATTTAGATTATGCTTATCCTCAAGTCAGTACCACCGCACAGTAGAGAGGCACACAACCTATCCTCTTGTTTGAGCAATTATTTTCTTTTTGCACAGATCGCACTAACAACACATGTTATCAGCTAGATTGCTTTTTGCATTTTTATGTGCTTTGCTCATTTTATGGTCAACCGCACACTTTT
>BJCO01423633.1:0-10377 GCA_018326465.1 Flaveria floridana | reverse complement strand
CCAGCTGGCGCGTTAGTTAGACCAAAACACATGACGAGAAACTCGTAGTGTCCATAACGCATGCAAAAAGCTGTTTTAGGGATATCCAGCTGGCGCGTTAGTTAGACCAAAACACATGACGAGAAACTCGTAGTGTCCATAACGCATGCAAAAAGCTGTTTTAGGGATATCCAGCTGGCGCGTTAGTTAGACCAAAACACATGACGAGAAACTCGTAGTGTCCATAACGCATGCAAAAAGCTGTTTTAGGGATATCCAGCTGGCGCGTTAGTTAGACCAAAACACATGACGAGAAACTCGTAGTGTCCATAACGCATGCAAAAAGCTGTTTTAGGGATATCCAGCTGGCGCGTTAGTTAGACCAAAACACATGACGAGAAACTCGTAGTGTCCATAACGCATGCAAAAAGCTGTTTTAGGGATATCCCGCTCCTTCACCTTCGTTGAGAACCAACTGGCACCTTGAAGCTGATCAAACAAGTCGTCGATCCTCGATAACGGATACCGATTCTTCACCGTCAACTTATTCAGCTCTCGGTAGTCGATGCACATACGCATACTACCATCTTTCTTCTTCACATGAAGACCAGAGCACCCCATGGAGAGATACTCGATCAAATAAACCCTTTTCCCATTAACTCCTGCAGCTGAATCATGAGTTCCTTCATCTTGGTCGGAGCTAATCGATACCATGCTTTGGCAATGGGTTGAGCATCGAGCATCAGATCAATTTGGAACTCGATTTCGCGATCCGGTGGCACCCCTAGAAAGTCTTATGGGAACACGTCTGGAAAGTCACATGCACTAGTACATCGGACAACTGTGGTACTAACATGTCCACATCCTTTACGTAGGCCATGTAGGCACTACATCCATGTCTCATGTACTTCCCCGCCACCGCCATCAAAATCAACTTTGGAACCATAGTAACGTGATCACCATAGACCGTCACCGAACTTCCATCGGGCATAACTAGTCGAATCATCTTCTTGCAACACACGATGTTCGCCTTATAGGTTGCTAACCAATCCATTCCTAGTACTACATCGAATCCACCTTAGGGCATCACATGTAAATTGGCAGAAAACTTTTGGCCTTCTAGTTCTACAGCACAGTCCTTTATCATATCAATAATTCTAGTAGACTTACCAATAGCCGTTTCTACATCAAATGACTTATCAATACTCCTACTAATAACAGACAATTTAGCATATAAAGTAGTAGGGATGAAACTCCTACTAGCTTCAGAATCAAATAATACAGAGGCACAAGTTTGGTTTACTAGAAACATACCTGACACGACATCGAGATATACTCTAGCCTCCTCCCGCGTTATCGTGAAAGATCTAGCGCTTGCCCTCTGTCCTCCTTCTTCAGCCTTCTTCTTCGCCCCAGAACTCTCGGTTCTTGGCTTTTTACAGTCCTTGCTCACGTGGCCCTCCTCACAACAGTTATAACACCTCGGCACCCTACAGTCTCTAGTAATGTGGCCAGGCTTCCCACACTTGAAGCATACGTTCAATCCCAACCTACACTCGCCGGTATGCTCCCTTCCATATCTACCGCACTTCCTTAACCTCGAGCTTGACGTCACCCTACGATGATCCATCTTCATCGTTTTGTTGTTTGGAGTGAAACCACCATGTCTAAACCGCTTACCATTCCAGTTGTAATCGCCACCACCTGTCTTCTTCGCTTCTACCGCAGTCTCCTCTCGCTCATCATACAACCTACCCACTAGGTCTACATCCGATCAAAAGGTACTCGGTCGGGCAACAATCAAATGCCTACGTATATCAGTCGGCAACCCCTGGATATACCTCTTGATATTCCTTGATATCGGAGTCACCTGATCAGACACCAGGCTTGCCATCACATTGAATTTGGTGGTGTATTGTTGGTGTGTCATAGTTCATGCTTCCAACTGCAGGAACTCCCTCTCAATCTTGTCGAACTCCCTGTGAGGATAGAACTCCTCAATCACCAATTTTTTTAGTTCTAGCCACCTCATCTTTCTAATGGCCCTGCTGCCCTCAGCCTGGACAATATTGTCCCACTAGCATAAGGCTAAGTCCACCAACGAGTGAGTGGCAAACTTCACCTTCAGATCTTCTCAGCACTCACTGATATCAAGCACCGCCTCCATCTCCCTCACACATCAGTGGGCAGCAGTAGCATTGCCATTCCCATCAAAAGTAGGGGACTTGCATCTTTGAAATGCCCTATAGTTACATCCTCGTGCAGTTTCCTGCACCGCTTCTGCCTCCTCCTCCTCACTCGAGACAACCGTTTCAGCGTCCAATTGTTCTCCTTCTCCTCTTCCAGTAGGCTTCTTCTTTTCCTTCATCTCTTTCTTTTCGTCCTCCCTCACTGCTTTGATCACTTTAGTCACTACAGACCGCAGAATCATCTACATGACTTGATGGACATTGATATGATCAAATGTATAAATCTGTGATGATATTAGAAGGCAATTCAATAAAAAACAAACACAGTAATCAAATCAATGCACAATATCAAGAAAAATTCATAGTAGTTTATTGATAATAGCAAAGACAATTACAAGTGTAAGAGAAGCTCGTTCAAAGTCTTAGTCTAACCTACACAAGTCTAATCTATTTATACTATCAATAAACAAGGAACTACTATTTACAAGACTAGTCCCTATACTATGACAAAAGCTTATATACAAAGACAAATAAAGACAACATGTTAATCTTTAAGAAGTACTAACAATACCCCTATAAAGATTTACATGGTCTTCAGTCTTTAAAATCTTCTATCTTCTCAGCTTTGTCTTCTCTTTCTTTATCTTGCATTCTTCACTTCAGTCTTTGTCTTCTCTTTTATTCAGTCTTCTGTCTTCTTTGTCTTGCCTTTTCTTCGGTCTTCTCTTTTCCTTTGTCTTCTGTCTTATTTCATCTTCAATCTTCTCTTCTTCTATCTTCAAACTTCAAAGTAATCTTTAGGTTCTTCTTTAATCTTAAACAAGGGCTTTTCCTTGTATAACTCTTGTTCCTTTAAGGCTTTAGCTTTTGCAGATTTGAACTTGCTGCTAAGATACCTTGTTCAGGCTTAGCCTCGTTGGTCTTTATCTCCATCTTGTTCATTACCTCTAGTGTATCTTTCAATAGGCCCGTAATATCAATATTTTCATACAGCTCGACAGGTTTAGAACTACCTTTTGAATACACCTCCAACACGCCCTTGCTAGATATCCTCATAAATTCAATCTCTTTAATTTCCTTCTTGACAATGTTAGCATAAGCTAACGATTTCCTTAATGATATTCTCTCTATCGCCACGTTCATGACTTTAATAATTAAGAGAAAGTATTTCTTATCATTCTCAGCAATTTCAGGTGATACACGTTCAAACTTTTGGACTGATAGGAATGAAATGTAGCTTGGGTGGTCACTTTCTCAAAGTACTGATCACAGAATTCAATCAAGAAATGTTCATCTTCTGATTGTTTTCCTTTGAACTTCCTGTTCTTCTTCAAAGTAGAGTACTATTCTTTATCTTCTTATAAACATCTCGTTCCCAAAAATGAACTGGCTCGAGTTATCCCTCGGTGTAAAAGCTCAACAAACATTTCACTTTATTTCTCTCTAGTCGGGTTAATCAAAGGCAGTTTATTCAACTCCTTGAGGTCTTGGACTGGGAGCTTGATAATGCTCGAGTAGAAATTATATACATCATAAACCGTATTAACTCGCTTAATAAAAAAGGCATCAAATATTTCATCATACTTCCATGCAACTATCTTTACGTGGTTTGTAGAATCAGGAGCAATCATAGCATTTAACAACTCAGAGATTGATTGTTCTTTCTGCAGTACGTTTCTAACCAAGTCTCCGGTCGATCTAGATTTATTGAACAATTTTTTTTGATCGAGAGAAACTTTATAAGCTTGTTTCTCTAATTCAGGAAACATCTTCATTAGCTCTTTTCTCCTCTCATACTATTAGTCTTTTTGGCCATTGACTGTATCTCTTATGGTTTTAACATCCTTGTCCTCTTGGTGATCTCTAAGTATTGAGGATTGTCAGTATCAAGTATAATCATCTTATTTGATTGCTTTTTAGTTGCTTGAAAGCTTCTAACAAGATTCCTCAAAGATTCACCTTGAAGTCTTTTAAGCCTCTTCCAAGGATAGTCAAGCCATCCAGAAATACTCTGTTATACTTCATCCTTACCAAAAAATTATATCCCTCTTCAAAGTCAATTGGTATCTCCTCTTAAGTTGTTTCAACTGGTGTGAAGTTATGTTTGAAAGTAGCTTCATCTATGTCTTCATCTTCAAGAACTTCATCATACCAATCATCTCCAAACTCATCTTCAATATCTTCAAGCGCACCAATCTTTTCTTGAACATGTTACTCTTGCTCTTCCTGACTTTGAACTATCTTTTGTATTTTTGAGGAGGATTCAGGTAACACTGGATCATCTACCTCATCAATTTTCCTTTTTCCCTTATCAACAACAGGAGTTTCCTTAATGTTGATTGGATTGATTTCAGACACAATTACAAGCTCCGGAGAATTAGACTTTTGATTGTCTTTTAGTTTTTCTAACTCCTCTTTCATCGCCTCATTTTCTTCTGTTAGCTTTTTGAATTTTTCCTCCATTAAATCATAATCCCTTATCATCACCTCAAAGGTTTTCATGGTTTTATCTTTATCTTTCACCAAAGTAACAATCTCAACATCCTTCTTTTGAACAACTTCTTTAAGCTTCAAATTTTCTTCTTTCAAATCAGCAATTTCCTTTTCTTGAGCCATATTGGTTTCTTTCAACTTTTCCAGCTCATCCACATCAATAATATCATCAGTATGTATAGACACATTGTGTGCTGTAGCAACTAGAATTTCCTCTGCTTTTATAGGAGTGGAGCTTTGGAATACTAGCTTAGATAACATAGATTCCATGAAATCAAAATCAAAGGTTTTATTTTTAACATTAGCATCTGTTTCCTCATCACCTTGAGCTTCAGTATTAGCTTCATCTTGAGCAATTCCACCAGAAGTTCCTTCACCAGCATCATATGTCTCAGCACCATGATCTGAAACAGTCTTCTCACTACTATCTGAATGATGTGTTTCAGCAACATCACCAGCATCATTATCATCATCACTGTCACTACTTGAGGAACTTTCACTATCATCATCATGATCTTCATCATTATCATCACCTTCATCATCATCGTCATCATTATCATCATCGAATATGACTTGAGGGACTTCATTAACTAGATCAGCAGGATCCACTTGTTCACCTTCTATCAAGTGGAAGTGATCTAAGGTGATATCCATATCATCATTAGCAACATCCCTCATATATTGAAACATAGGTACATTTGGAGTATCTGTGATCATGGCCAATCTTTTGTATGATATCTCAGTCATATGCTCCAATTCTAAGATATCACCACCAACACCATACACTTGGATATCTGGATATTCTTCATTTATGATCATTTGTAGGAACCTTAGATACATAAAATACTTGTTCCTGATACCTTTTTCAAGGTTGAAGATAAATCCATTTAGAATCCATTTGGCCATATTGAATTTTCTATTAGTAGCAATGGCAACTATCGGGGATGCAATATCCACTGGAAATGAATTCCATCCAGCACTTCTTTTGGACATGCAATGCTGAAAGATGTAGCGTAAAAGCTTCCAATGGTTATAGACTATTGGAACTATTAAGGCTGATGCAACCAAAACAACACTTAGAAGAAATCTATACAAACTAAGAGAAGTCTTTCGAAGGAAATGCTGCAACTTCCGAAGGAAATGCTGCAACTTCCGAAGGAAATGCTGCAACTTTCGAAGCTTCTATGGTGATATTCCGAAGAGCTTCCGAAGGATGAACTTAGTCTTCCAAGACTTAGAAGATCTCCTTCTGAAAAAAGCACTTAGAAGAATAAAGACAAAGTCTTCCAAAGACAAAGCCTCGGAAGAAACTGTGTCTTCCGAAGTATAAATTGGTTCGGAAGAACTTATTCTTCCGAAGCCATTTTACCTTCGGAAGAAACACAGTAGGAACCAGTGGACAAAGCATGGTCCGACTGACACTTGCCTCCTACTCTGAATCTCTACAAGATGCCATCCATGTTCATGTGGTTGACCTTACTTTGTCCACTGTTCACCATTCCTTAGGTAGTACAACTACCACCTTTAGTTGGTGACTAAAAGGTAAGTCATGGACCTGTCATGACTACCTTATCTTAGATAATACTTTTTCTAAGATACACTACCTCTAGCAATGTAGTATTTGTTTAGAAGTAAGTCCCAACATGTTATCTACGTATAACAAGCTGTAGATAGTAGTATATATAGTCGCTCATTGTAACTTAGTATCCATTCTTCTGCATGAGTCTTGTAATACTTAGTTGAGAGATAATATATACAAGTATCTTGAAAAACCACTTCTTATGTTCTTTACTTATTATATTATTATCAACTAAGTTCTTGATTCTGCATTCATCAAATGAGAGAGATTTAACAAGTTTGTGAGAAACACCAAGTGTTGAGAGAACCATATCGATCCTACAATTGGTATCAGAGCGTCCAACCTCTTGATTATGAGATCTAACCATCCTAAATCAACCTTGTTTCTTAAAACTTACTCACTCAACCAAAATGACCCTTAACCAGAAATTTGTTGAACCAGAAATGAGAACCGTGATCAAAGCTCCCATTTTCATACCTGATAACTTCAGGCGCTCGTGTCAACACATTAAAGGATTCATCAAGTATCAAGACTCCCATATGTGGAAGTCCGTCACTCATGGACCATACATACCAAAAGTGGAATCACCAACTGGAGATGGTGCCATGATTGAAAAGGAAGTTGAAGATTACTTTTATGAAGACTACAAGAACATGGACATTGATAGCAAAGCTATGACTGTATTGCTTACTGCCATACCAAACTCGATTATGGCAGGTTTTGAGCATTGCACTACAGCCAAAGAACTCTTTGATGCTTTGAAATTAATGTACTCAGGTTCCTCAGAATCCAAATAATCCAAGAATGATGCTCTGAAGCAACAGTTCGAGAACTTCACCTACACTGATGGTGAAAACTTGAGCCAAGAATACTTCAGATACATGGATTTGATAGCATCTCTGCAGTCTATGGAGTGACTCTTGAGAAGAGAGACATAGTAAGGAAATTCATGAGTGCTCTTCCTCATGAATGGACTTTCTATAGTTTTTCTATCAGGAGATCTGAAAATCTTGGAAAACTCACTATGACCGAACTATATGGAATCCAAGATGGATACCGTATGGAGATGGAAAATATGAACACGCAGCAGATGAATGGCAGCTCAACCACTCCTGTTAGCAACGCTCTACATGTTGCTGAAGGTGCAAGAACTCCCCAGTCCCAGATATGTCTGACATATAACCAACAGCCATCATGTTCATCTGGACCATACATCACTTTCCCAGAGACACCCAAGTGTCAACAAGCTCAACAAGGTCTTTTTCAGGAAAATTGTGCTTTTTTCTCAGGAAAGGAACACTCTAGTGATTTCCAGTTCTGTTTTGATGATCTGGAGTGTTTCAGTCCAGATGATGTTGAATATATGGATATTATTTAACAAATGGCTCTTCTTACCTACAGAGCAAAGAAGTTCTATAAGAGAACTGGAAGGCAATTCCCTCAGAACCCAACAAGTAGCGAATTCGGGTTTGACAAATCAAAGGCTAAGTGTTAAAACTGTAATAAACTTGGTCATTTTGAAAGGGATTGAAAGACTCCAAAATCTAATCCTGGAGCAAGCCAAGCTTCTTAACATCATGCCACCATACAAGCCGCAATCAAGCCAATAGAGCACACTGCAGCTGTTGCTCAAGAAGTTGATTGGAGCTATATGGTGCAAGATATTACTCCTGCTCAAGCTCTCATGGCAGACACAGATGATACCATACATGAACATCTCTGTACTCCTGACTGTGTAGCTAAGGTTAAGTTGTACCAGGACTATAACTTGAAACTTAAATTTGATATTGAGTCTCTGAACATATTAAAAGCTGATTTTAAAAGAGCAGAATCTGACTATAAACTAAAAATTAAAGAGTTAGAAAACACTGCATCTACTTGAAAACATGAACACTCAAACTACAGGGCTCAAATAAAAGATTTAGTTTCAAAGTTGACTGAGGCTCAAGCCCAGCTAGTAATAGCTGAGGCTGAAGCAAAGAAGTATGCTATCCAAGAGCATAACTTCAACAACATTCTTGCATCAACTTCTCACTCAAAGGAATGTTATCAAAACAAGAGTGGGTTGGGAACCAATTAAATTGCTTCACCGTATTCCTATATGTCTATTAGACAGCCAAGATGTGGTACTGATAAGCAAGAGGTTCCAACTGCTGACCTAGCATCTCCTAAGAGTATGAGTGATGCAAAAATGGTCACCACCACCACCACAGAGAAGGACAAGGTAGAAAACCTCATCCTCTCAGCTGAGAATAAAACTCTTACCACCAAACAAAGAAAGAACAAGATTCAAGCAGCCAAAAGAACTGCTAAGAAGGTGGCTGAGTCCAAAATGAAAATTGACCCAAGGTAAAAAGGTGTTTTCACCTCAGCTGGATTCCAAGTGGTTGGAAGCTCAGATTCAGGATAGGAGTATAGTACCAGTACTCCCATCCAACAGAAGGATCTGAAGCAGAAAGGAAAAGTTGTGGAAGAGGACAAGAAGACCAAGAATCAATAATCTACATGTCCCATCAAAGCAAACACTGAATGCATACTGTGTTGTCCACACAACCACATAGCCAAGGATTGTTTCTATAATCCTGCAAGCACACATTATCCAAACTAGGTAAGGAAAGGAGCAGGCAAGGAAGGTATCACATTTGAATCACATAACCAGATGCAAAGGTTGAAGAAAGGAAAGCAATCTTCCGAAGCCAAGTTACCTTCGGAAGGAACATCTTCCTAAAGGAAAATAGCTTCGGAAGAGAAACCAAAAAGAATTCCGAAGAACAAGAAAGCACCTCTCAAACCTTCCGAAAAGAAGACTGCTTCGGAAGAGAATGGTCTGAAAGATTCTTCCGAAGAGAAAGAAACTTCGGAAGAATGCTCTGCTACCCAAGCTTCATCAAACTCATCTTTAATGATCAACCAAAGGATGGACTGGAAAATCAAAGAAGATGTTGTAGCCCAAACCTCCTTTTCCCAAACTACTATTGAACCCCCATGTTTACACTTTGGTTCAACTATGTTATCATCATTGGAAGAACCCAAGAGCAACAAGGCTTGGGTTTCCAATAAAAACTAACTGTTTCACATTTGTGCAGCGAAATCCATATGATAAAAATGGAAACATTTGGATTGTGGATAGTGGATGCTCCCGGCACATGACAGGGAATAGATCTCTTCTTCAACAATTTCATAATTTTGATGGAGGTCCTGTTCAGCTTGGAGGTAAAGCCGGAGGATACATCTCTGGTAGAGGTAATGTGTCCAATGGTAAGTTAACAATTGACAAAGTACACTTTGTCAAATAGCTTGAACACAATCTCTTAAGTGTTTCTCAATTCTATGATTAAAAGCATCAAATGCCTTTCACAGAATATGAGTGCATTATCCTTAAAACAGGGATAACAATTCCTAAGGAATTGGTTCTTCTTCGATCTCACAGGAAAGGGGATATGTACAAGCTAGATATGAACAATGCTTCAACTCTTTGGCACAAAAGAATGTGTCATGTTAACTTTAACACAATGACTAAATTAAAGAATGTATCATGTTAACTTTAACACAATGACTAAATTGACTAAGAATAACTTGGTACATGATATGCCTAAAAAGGAATTTCTATGTAAAGACAATTGTGTTGCTTGTCTGAAAGGGAAGCAACATAGGGCGTCTCATAAACCCAAAGAAGTTAACTCTATCACTACTCCATTACACTTATTTCATATGGGTCTGTTTGGTCCTACAAGTATAATGAGCATTGGAAGGAAATCATATTGCTTTGTGAGAGTTGATGATTTTACTATATTTACATGGGTATTCTTCTTAAGAACTAAGGATGAAACTGCCAAAACCTTAAAATATTTTATTCTTAAGATAGAAAATCAAATTGATCTCCAAGTAAAGATAATCAGAAGTGACCAAGGGACTGAGTTTAAGAATCAAGTTCTTGACTCATTCTGTAACTCAAAAGGGATTACCAGACAATATAGTGCACCTAGAACTCCTTAACAGAATGGTGTTGCTGAGAGGAGGAACAGGACACTTATTGAGGCTGCAAGAACCATGTTGGCTGATTCAAAGCTGCCTCTAACTTTCTGGGCAGAGGCAGTCAGCACTGCATGCTATGTGCAGAACAGGGTTCTCATTGTT
>BJCO01423549.1:0-10518 GCA_018326465.1 Flaveria floridana | reverse complement strand
TCTCTTTCCCTCCGACCACCGTTAACCACCGTCCCCCACCACCAGCTCAATGATCTCCGAGGGGTGGTCTTCGGTGGTCGAGCCAGGCTGCCGAGGGGTGGTCATCGGTGGTCGCGACAGGCTGCCGAGGGGTGGTCGTCGGTGATCGCGCCCATGGGGCGGTGGGCGGTGGTGCTGCGGCTGCCTGCGGGTCGCGAGAGGACTGCGGGTCGCGAGAGGGCTGCGGGTCAGCCAGTCAGCACCTTTTTTTTTCAAGGTCCGGGTCAGCACCGGAGACCCGGTCAGCCGGGCTCGAAGCCGAAATCAAACGGGCTGACCGCTGACCGAGTCTGCGGGTCAGCCCGGTCAGCCGGGTCAGCACCAAAACAAACAGCCCCTAAAAGATAGTACGAAAAACTCCTCGAGCAAAATTCCATAAAAGACATATGTTATTTTATAAAAAGTATGTATCATTTGTGTGGTAATTATTTGTGTACAGTTTAGTGATACACAACTAATGTTCGGTTTTACTGATATATGACTAATCGAATTTTTCAAAGCTTTCTTCCTCGAATAAAGAGAAAACTCATGTACGTAATATTTTTATCTCTACGTCATGAAAAGCCTTTTACACAACCTACTCCGTTATTAATTTACTATACTACCGAAATGATAATGATAAGCGGGTGAAAAGCTTATATGCGATCGCACAATGTTGTGTCTTATGTGTTTGCGTCGTTTTGAATAAAAAGTATCATATACGAATAAAATTAGATAATTAATTATAAAAGTGTTTTTTTTTTTCAAGATATAATTATGAATAACCTGACTATTATCGTCACTTTCTCCTGTTTGGCTGTTTCTCACTAAGATGATTTTGTCGTTTCCCTATTGGTTTCTTTGATTTAAGACATAGATTATATTATGTGGTTATTAATCATTACGTAAAACTTTTGTTTTAAATTAAAATATTGTGCTACTAAATAGACAAAATGTTAGGCACGGAAGGACCACGTGACTTTATACTTTTTTACATTTACATGTTGGATAACCACGTGAGTCGTGTTAGGGATACTATCAATTAGTGTACACTTTTTAGATCTTCAAATATAAACAAGCAGCCCCCCGTAACTTATGATTTCTAACTTTTCTACCCCTTTAAGTTTTGGGCACCTCACCTCAAGCATATGGGTTGAGGATGATTGGTTGACCCTTTGAATTTACTTATATAGAAATGACAAATTGGATTTTAGTAATACGAGGTATGATCTATTGGCCGATAATAATTCATATTATTAAATTGTCTGATAATAATCTCAACTTTTAATTTTGTTACCAATGACAATCCTATTAGCATAATTATTCACTAGTTTACACTTGATCTCCACTTGATTTTGCTCACGATAGTTATTGTAAATGAAAAGGGGAGATGCGCTATGAAATGAAATTAAAATCAAGTGTAAATCAATAAAAATTATGTTACTAGGATTGTCATTGGTAACAAAACTAAAAGTTATTATTACCGGTCAATTTAATAGTATGGATTATTATCAACCAATAGATCATAGTTTGGATTATTAAAATCTGATATAGAAATAGGCAAATAAAATGTCATGAAAAGCATGTGTGAGTTTAAAGATAAAAATATTCTTAAAACATCATAAGAGTTTCCAGTTCGTTTTGGTGCAAATAAATATTTGCTTCCAAAGTGTACGAAGTTTTTATATAGTTACATAAATGTAATGTTTACGCTTCATTCCCTAACAAAAATGATGCCAAAAAAATGTTGAGAAGTTTTTTTATTTACTTTTTTAAAAGTATCTGAAATTTCAGTAGTAAAAATTAACATTTTAAAACATGTTACAAAATGATTAAAACCTACAATATAAATTTAAGAATATATATTGATAAGTAAGAGAAAATAATATAAAATAACTTCATAAATAATTAGATGTATGAACGTATTAATTCACTAGAAAAAAGTGACCACCCAACTGCAATGATTGAAAAGTCTCTGTTTCTTGCTTGTATGAACTACAAACATATCGGTTCAAATTCATTGTCAAATACATTTAACAAAATAATTCATTTTTTGGTCAAATAGCATAGAAGCACATTATATTTTACTCTTTTATTGATTTGGCCATTTAACTAGGTTTTGTGGTTGTCATAATTTTGAGGTGACATCAAAGAATTGTTTTTATCTTTTGATGTTGATGTTCTTTTTCCAATTGAGATGGCTTCTAAAAATGGTATTTATTTAGTTGTTGCAATCAAGCAATTGACCCATGTACATATAAAATAGCTATCAAAGGGTATTTAGGTGAGTGGTACCTGTGAGTTTGAAAATATCTCTTTTTTATATGGTTTACAATTCATGTCATACTATATACAAACTATGTAGATGTAAGAGCAAAATTTAATGATTGTGTGAATTGTTATAAAAAAACATACAAAATAGTTTCTCTAGTTTGATTTTTAACTAATGTTACTGGTTCTTTGTGAAAAAAATTGAAACTTTGAATTACGGCTTGGTTCAAAAAGGATGATTACACAAATCAGTCGCTGAACTGTCCATGGGTCCTAAAAGATTATGTCATCACTCATTACTTATATATTATTCTATTCTAAATGAAAAATATATATTTTACGTAGAAACTTTATATCAAGATAAATTATATAATATCTATGTTAGAACATATATTATGTGTTTTAAGTGTTTCACATGACCCATGACCTATTGGTCTAAGGGCATGGTATTGGTCCTCAATCCTCATAAAATAGTGTGTGTTCAAGTTCTTAGAAATGTAAGATTACGAAGAATTATGTGTTGTAAAAACTGTTGTTAAAAAAGTGTTTCATGTTATCCTTGATGATGAAAAAAATTGAGACATTCACCAATATAACAAAAGCAGGGACCAAAAGGACTAAAATATAAGTAATTGGACGGAAAAAGGCGAAAATAACTTCATAGGGACGAAAGGGGGCAATAGAGCACAAGTTAAGAGACTGAAAGTGTAATTTGATAGTTAGTAACATAATTATAAATGGAATCTTGACAGAAAAGTAGATTGGCCGAAAGCCAATAGCGGAATAGCCATCGCATATTCTGCAGGCTGCTAACATTATCGCCATATCGTTTTCACTTTTTTTTTATTTTTGCCAATCAAATTGTTGATTTAATTAATAATATTTAACTAATATTAATTTCCTAATATTAATTCCCATAAATATCAAGGATCCTTAACCCCAAAGTGCTTTGGTTTTACCTAGATGGTTTTCCCAATTGTGATTTTTCTGATATAGTCGGGGGTGTGGTTTCGTATGAGGAAACGGATGGGTGGATCCGGTTAATATAAAACATATCATCTGAATCAGGGTCGTAAATTTGACATTCAAAATCTTTTTTTGCCCATAAACGGTCTCAAGAAAGAAAAATCCATATGATAAGGTGGTGTACTATTTAATTAAATGGTTATGAATTTATATCCTGTGATATACAAGTATGATGATTTTAAAAATAGATTACAAAGTGTGTTCGATGGTTAAAAAAACCAATGTTAGTAAAACCATTTTAAACAATTTCTTAAAAAAGATGAACGCCATAAACCATCTTAGACAACTTTTTTTCTTTTTTCACCACACTTTTATACCTTAAAACACATTTTTATGTAATTTTGCTCTATATAAGTTTTGACAAATAAAGTGAGTTTTTTTCCCTTAATATATAGTCATATATGAGTTTAATAAAATGTGATTTCAAGTCACAAGGCCTGTAAGTTTGGGCCTGCTTTGCAATGGGCTTGCAGTTAATGACAAACTGGCAATAACTACTTTGAGTCTGAGGCCTGAGCAAGGCCCGTTGTTGGGTAAAGTTTATTATTATAACATCTTAATCCAGTTTTAAACTATTGTCGGGCCCAAATTTTAGCTCTCTTTTTAATGAATTGGTTTTTCGATCAACAACCAACCACGCCTATAATTTAATGTAAATGTCTTATTAATATGGATAGAACATAAATTTGAGTTCTTGTTAAGGTTTTTATGGTTTGGTTTTGATGGCATTAAGTTAAACAGTGAGCCAAACCGTTAGTAAAAATTTCTAGTTATTCTAAACAGAATTGTTAAACATAAAACAAAACCGTTACTAACAACTTTGTTCTAAGAGGTAAACTAGAAAGAGTTTGAATGTACATAAAAAAATAAGTTTGCATTAGCTATGCAAATCACAATATATACCGGTTGAGAAATGATCAAATAAAAACTCATATTTTTTGTGAAATTCTTTTTACATATGATTACACATTTTAAAATGTGTTAAAAAGAGAAATACTTTACATATGTGTAAAAAAAATTAAAGTTCTCTCACAAAACAGTGTTCTCTAGATAACATTTTCCTATACAGCTATTATTAGTATTTGTCATTATCGATGTTCAAGACCATATGTGCAAATCTCCTTTATGTCTTAGCTTAATAACTAGTCCACTTGAACATCAACCAAAGATCAGATCAGAACCACTTTACTGATTTCGCTTCAATAAAATAAATTACACAAAATAGATAAACTGATAAACCTAACATCAAATATTACACATAAGTACTTAAATTAAAACGTAAACGGCCCTAGTTTTTTTAATCAAGCGTTAAAAAGAAGCCAATACAAAATTCGGACAAAAAAAGAGATGGCATTAAACAGCTTAGCTGCATAAGTAGCTCGAATATCATGTCCAGCTTTTTACATCTCAAGTTCACCCCGCATACAGAATGAGGTTGTACTTATATCACATAGTACATAGTATTATTGTACAATAAAACAATATAATACATGTGAGACGAAGATGTAACATAAAAAAAAATAACATATCAAAAATTTACACAAAGATAGCCATTATTTGACCACATAATTGTAGTAATTCAAGAATATAAAAAAGATGGGAAAACCTTATTATAACACGTCTTAACTTTTGTATTTACACGAATTTTCTTTTGTTATTTCTAATTAATATCGATTTCGAAAAGTAGGTATAGGATAACATATTTACATGAAATTCATCTACCAATAATTTTCCAAAAGTAGGGATAGGATATCATATGTCTTTTGAAATGATATTAAGCTTGTGAAGTAATAAAAATAATATATCTCAAAGGTATATGTATGATGATCGTATGGAAAGATATGGGCATATACATAATTGCATAGCCCACATCTACTTTTGTGAGAAAATGGTGGGTGCAAGTGCAACCCACGATGAGTGATTCTGAAATGGGCAAAATGCATATTTCCTTCTATTCAACTTTTTTCAATCAAATCCACTTTTTCATGGGCCAGCCCAATCCAGAATCCAGAAAATGATGATCTATCTGCTTATACATGACGCATTAAAAGTTGTACATTGGACATTTGGGCTGCACAAAAGGGTTGAGTCATTGTAAAGTGATTGGGTGGTAACATGGTCCTTCGTCTCCATGCCTAAACACCAAATATGGACCCATTACCTTTTACCTTTTGGTAGTTGTGGTTGAAGCATCTTCAAAGAAGATGTGGATGAGTCTTCACTCCCAAAAAATAAAAAATAAAACAAATAATAAGATACGTGAATGTTTGGTAATGTATCTATTCTTACTCGTGTATCTACTTTGTCTCGCCTACAGCTTATAACATTTTTGTTGTATATGTGAATAATAATACAATTGTGATTCTATAAGTGATATATTGATATGTATAACGTATCAAATAGTCAAAGTCAGTAATCAGTATTAAACGGTAAAAACCTTGACATGTGAGTAAATGTGAAAGTATGACTTTTAGTCACTTATCACCCATTTAATAACATGACTATATGTATAAACACCGTATAAGTCCTTATGCTTTTAAATTTGCACTTTTTATTTACATACTAAGATATATATTTGTATTGAGAAACTTTTGACTACAAAGTCATTTTTTCATATAAACTATAGAGCGGAAGTAATATGAGTCATTGATCTATGTAATCAAATGTTGAAATTAAAAAATGAAATTATCACACAAACGTTAATTATTTATTTACACATAAAGAGGTCTGGAATGGGAAAAAAAGATACAACTATTGACTTTTTTCATATTCTCTTATCTTTCTCGAATACAAATTTTTTATACGATCTTAATTTTTCAAAATTACCCATAAAATCAAGGATTTTATTATAGTTAATATGTGTGAATAGTCTTGGTATATTTTTTTAAATGACTTTAAAAATTGTATGTGTTATGGTAAAACTTACTTGATTATTGTTTTACGTAAACATAAGAATAACTTGTGTAATTATCATATAAGTAAAGTAATAATTTTAAAACCTAAATGGTTATTATTTTATTTTTTTTTTTAACAGCAGAGGACTCCGAACCTGAGGATCTATCGGGACTGGTTACCCTGGACCTAGCCGCCAGTCGCAAGTCATATCCCCCAGATGCATAGGCCAACCCTTTAGTCACTCCACCACTTAAATCACTGGTGATTATTATTTTATTTAATTATAAATATAGGTTGCATAATTACTATTGTAGCTTGTGTATTTATTATATAACTGGTGTAATTATATACATTCTATGTGTAATTATTGTACGTATAAAATTTTCCATCTTATTCAACGACACGTATCAGGCGCTGATAACTTTATATATTTTTACGTTTTTGACCCTTTATATAATAATCTATATCAAGACAATGGTATTTGGTACACCAAATCCATAATTTGATATATAATATCAAAGTTAAACTTTTTATGGACATGATTGATCAAATAGAGACGAAACTACAGATTTAAAAGAAAAAACTCGTAATTAAATAGTCTAATCTCCCAATCAACATCCAATATCAACACAGCTAAGTGCCAAATCTTGTACTAGAACATTGAAAGAATCTGCCAAACAATCCACCCACAATTAAAAAAATAAACAAAACCTAAACTTGCATATGCACTTTTGACTTGTATACGTGTATATAATAATTTTGTACATTAAAAAGAAGAAAATAGAAAAGAACATGTGTTTACATGTGAAACAAGTATATAGTGTTTTCATGAGGGCATCTAACTATTTTCCTAATTTTAAAACGTATATTATTATTGTATGTGTCTGCCTAATCTAAGATTCTAAGCCACAGAACAAGGAGCAAAAATTGGTTTAAAATCAGTAGAAACCATAATTTCTGAGAATGACCATAATCTTGCGGCTTCTTTAAGGTTGCATCCGATGTCGGAGTTCGAAGCTTCATTGCAATCTGCAAAGTATTTTCCGGTCACATTTCTTAGGTTTGGATGAGTCGCGACGTAGCATGTGGTAGCAGCAGCCTAAATATGCAAAACTATGCACTTGTGAGAGATTGGTGTGTGTTTACATATGAAATGTATATGATGTTATTAGGGGGGATATTACCTGAGGTATTGTTTTCAAGAACTTTGAAGTTAGAAAGAATACCAAGTCTGCAAGGTTATAAAGTTTGAATTTAACTCAACAATTTTAATGTAAAAAGCAGATGTCACAAGTTAAGCAATGCGAGTTCTAAACAGATTTGAAAAAAGGCTGCACTGTGTTTACAACTCCCGCGATATAAAGTTGCTCACGGTGCTGGCTCGTGGCTACGATAAAGCTAGAAGTTTGAGCAAAACGATGGACCATGAGTCCATCATAAGGAGGTTATTATTCTGTAAAATTATAAAAGCGAAAGTAATTTTGTTAATAATTAGGAGTATCTAGCAAGAATTTAGAAGAATCGTTTTACACTCATATGACCAATAAAGACACGAATTTACAACATCAAAATTATATCAACTAAACCAATCTAATAAACCAATCTAATAAATAAAATTTTGTAATATTTTTTGTCCATGTGATCGTTAAAATGCACAAACTTACTAATATGCAGACACCTTTCTTTGAGTATTAAATGCACAAATTTACCATTTCCCATCATCAAAATATGTAAATTTGCCTTGTTATATGGTACAAACTTGGTAACTGTATTCCATTATACGATAATAAAAAAATCACCAGATCCTTGTTGCATTAAATAACTATCTCGTTTTTTTTATAACAGCAACACCTAAATTTTCTATGATAAATCCATCACATATGCATGGTGTGGTGCGATACTAAAGCACACCAGTTACCACCAGAACTCGAACCCCACCCTAACTGACTACCTCAATTACCCTTGAAAAATTGCAAATTTTGCGCGTTTTATAACAAAGAGAACCTGTAAAACTACCTGTAATGAAACCTTCACGGTCTCTTGTAAGTCTAGTTCTCACAATCCCTGGATGCACACAGTTTACCGTCACGTTAGCATCCGTCATCTGCCACCACAAACACACAACATATACCCAAGATATAAAACAAAATGTTACTTTTTTAAACAATATTGTTTTCATATTATTTATAGTATGCTGAAATATATGTGTCATGGTAATTATCATGAGCGTGTTATAAATAATAGTACCTGGAGCCTGCAAGCAAGTTCCTTGGTGTGCAAAACGTTAGCGAGCTTCGAGATCGCATATGCACGTGTTGCATCGTAATGACTGTAGCCACAAGACAAATATACAGAGGATATAGTCAAACCTATTAATTGGATTTATTTCCTTTTAATTAGATCACTAATTTCAATACAACTTTATAGAACCCTATGTGGATACAGTCAAACCTTAGTTGAATTCAAACCGAATTAGTTACTGATATTACTTGCTAGTTGACATTTCATATTGCCCATCATTTTATATACATATTTCTTTACATGCAGTGACGGATCTTGAACACTGTTGTAGATGGAGCGGATGCGAAATTATTTTTATATAAAAATTTATGTCACTGAGCCAAAAAATTACATTATTGTACTAAAATTTAACGGTACCGATTAAAAAAAAAGGCCACCCCCGGCCCCTACTATCCTCCACCTTTGTTTATTTATAAATTAGAAATTAGATTTTTATAACAAACAATATACCTAATAAATATGATCATTCGTACAGATAATTATATTTATTTATTTCATATTAATTGTTAAACAACCACCTTAACATTATCATTTTTTAATACTTGATCACGCTTAATTTGTACTTAGTTTGGCTTGTTATTTCTTCAATTTGGTTAATAGTTATCATTTTCAACAAGAATCGAGTGAAAATCAAATATAAATATTTGTTTATTTTACCGTTTAGCTGTTGTTTAAATTATTAGTATGAATTATTGAGGGAATGAATTGTAGTTTGATACAGTTTTTTTAACCGCTAACAATTAGATGGAACTTACTGTAGAATATCCTAGATTCATCAGCAATCGAACAAAGGTGATTGAAAACTCTGGCGCTTGTTTAGCAGAAACAAATTCTTGTACCATACCTTTTATCTCGAGTTATTTGCCCTAGAGAACGAATCAAGTCGCCCGAAAACCACGTATGGATGCCGGATGTTACATTCACTATTCGTCCTTGTACGCCCGTTGTTTTCGCGGTCGCGATCATCGTCTTCAGCAGCAGTTTCGTCAACAGAAAATGACCTGATGATTCAATTTTTAGTAACAAAAGCAAAATCGTTATAAGCTATGGTTAAGTTTTCTCACGTAACGTGATGATATTGTGGTAAGATGTCTGAAAGTTCTTTTTATTAAAACATACCTAGATAATTAGTAGCAAACGTCATCTCTATTCCATCTTCCGATATTCCATGATCGTATGAGAATTTTCCGGCGTTGTTGCTAACATACATATTTAGATTATTGCATATTAATTAACAGTGTGAACAATTGATTATTGTATCGTCAGATGAAACAAAGTTAATTACTTACATGAGGAGATTGAGAGGCAAATCGAGAGCTTCAAAATCCGAAACAAAACGCCTAACTGATTTGAGAGAACTAAGATCAAGATGCATGACGATAACCTGCGCATCACGAAATTCTGACTCGATGCGCTTCTTCATCTCCTCGGCCGCTTTCAGACTCCGAGCAGGTATAACGAGGCGCGCGCCACGCTTAGCCAGGACTCGAGCCGTCTCAGCCCCGATTCCGGACGTCGCACCTTATAAAATCAATATAATTCATTACAAAATAGGGAAAAAAAATTAACTTTTAATCTACTCCTATCAATAACTATATCTGACATCTTACCATCAGGATGTCCCGTTAAATAACTAATATTTAAATCATTAGGCAAAGATTGAAAATAGAGGATTCTCTTTAATTTTATCTGGGAATAATAATATGGAAATGATGATGAGAGTGCATGTGCATGATTGATGATTAAACATGATTAGAGATTAATAATTACCAGTGATGATGGCAGTGGAGGAGGAAAGATCAACGGCGTTATCGGTGACTTGTTCGGCGGTGGTTTTGGAGCCGAAGCCGCTGGGTCCGGCGGAGCCGATCAAGTACTTGACAGTTTTAAGCATCTTAAGTTTTGACTTTTTTTTTTTTTTTTTAAATTTTCGGTGCACCTTTTTTTCACTGTGCGGTGACCATAAGAGTCTTCTGTTGTTGTTGTTGTTTTTGTGGAAAGTGCAGT
>BJCO01423402.1:0-11445 GCA_018326465.1 Flaveria floridana | reverse complement strand
TATATATATATATATATTCTTATATTATATATATAGTATGTTTTGTTGCAAAGTGACCGTGACCCGAATACGAAAGCGTATCGTATTATAATGTTGGGAAACTATTTTAATATAATATTAATGTAAATCTAGGTTAATTGGAACCAAACCCTTTATGCTATATTTAGTTGTTACTGTGCATTCAAGTGAGCTCTCAGCCATATTTTACTTGCTTTCTTGGGATGAAAGAAACATGTGTTTTAACTTATTTTTATTAATCAGTTTTACTGTAATATCTGTTGATACACGATGTCCCTAGTTTATTTACTTAAATGTCTATGTCTTTCATTTCTTACACTTATGTAATGCAAGAACTTAATGAAATGTGATTTCTTTTTTGAATGTTTATTTATCTTTGATTATATCATATTCTTATAGTATTTAGTATTACACATATGAATCAACATCATATATAGGTTTGAAGTTGTTGTACATAATTTTGAGTCAATAATGATTCGGAAATGTGTTCAACTTAGTCGGGTGGTTATTCATGCTAATGGACTATACTTATGGACCAGACGCACGAATGAACCATACTTATGGACCAGACGCACGAATGAACCATACTTATGGACCAGTCGCACGCTTGACAGGTGACTGGGTCAATCGTATGACTAAGACATAAGATTGACTCAGTCGCACGACTGAACCTTCAGTCGTGTGTATGAATCAAACGCATGAGTCAGTCGCACGACTGAACCATGCTAATGGCTCAGTCGTACGACTGAATACTGAAAACCTATAAATACCACATAATCCGTGAAAAAAAAATACTTCGAATATTATCATACCCTAGTCGTCCAGAGAGTTTTAGTTCGTCCATCCAACTTCATAGTTCGTTCCTGATCGATTTCAACTCATTCTTAACGTTTGTTTAATTGTTAGATCGATCAGGTTGTCGTTCTCACTGATTGGATCGCCAATCAAATAGAATTCCGCGTTATTTGATCTGGTTTCATGTTGAATCAGTTAGTACTTCGTACGAAAACGGTCCTAACAAGTGTATCAGAGCTTTGGCTTGTGATTCTTCGTGGATTCAATTAGTGTTCTTGTTAAAATCACGTTTTAATTCAAAAGATTAGTGTTTTTGTTTCAAAAGTGTTTTTGAAGTGTTCCTGATTCAAAAGTTTCATATTTTTTGACGTACGGCAGATTAGGGTTTGTGAAAAATCATTTTTGGTGTAGGTGTTAAAAAATTTCGAATTTTTCATCCACAACAGCTTCAGTCGCATGATTAGCTCAATCGCAGGACTGAATCCTAATCGTACCTTTCAACCGCACGACTGGACTCAGTCGCACTGCTCTTTCGCACGATTAAGCTAACTAATACGGTTGAACTCATTCGCATCCTTCAATCGCACGATTGAACTCAATCGCACGATTGAATTCATTCGCACTCACCAATCGTACGATTGAACTCGGTCGTACTCTTCAATCGCACATTTGATTATGTCTTATACTAAATTTCTCCAAGTTTGATATCATTGAAGATCAGAACTCTACGTTTACTGCTGGGAAGGATTCACATATCCAGAATCTACTACTTCTGGAAAATGAGATTGGGAATCATAACAAACCACCGAAAGTGTTGACTTTGGATAAATACCCACAATGGAAACAACATTTTGAAATCTATCTGAACGGTGTTGATCCGAATCTATGGACAGCCATTGAGACTGGTTATACTATACTAGTTGGTGCTAATGGGGTAAAGCTGACCTTGGGTGGTATGAATGAGGGACAAAAGATTGCACATAACGCTGAGAAGAAAGTCTACGCTTTGTTGACTCAGTCAATTCCTAAGGACATCTTTCATCAGTTTTCAGAACATGAACAGTCAAAGAAGTTATAGGAAGCTTTAGAAAAGAGATACGATGATAATGCAACCTTGAAGGCGCTGAAGGCTAAAGCTCTCAAAAAGGAATTTGATAATTTCTCTCCAATAAGAAATGAGAGCTTAAATGACATCATTGATAGATTTTATCATTTGATAAGTGAGCTGCATACTCATGGTGTGACTACATCTATGGAAGATAAAGTTTCAAGCTTTGCTGATGGTCTGCCGGACAAATGGTTCCATTTGTGTCTAATCTGAGACAGAATGACACTCTTACAACTTTAGACATAAATGATCTCATCTAGAAGTTAAGGGAGGAGGAACTACGTTTGAAATACAAGTCGAAGAAAGGATCTTATACTCAGAATCCTTCACTTTTAATCCAGTTTCATCCGGAGCACCTCTTCAGATAGCCTTTGTTTCCAACACATCTGGAACCTCTCAAAGCAGCTCTTGAGGAAGTGATTCATCAGGTTCATCTGGAACCCAATATGTTATTCCTGACTCTAACTCCATCAAGCTGAAGACTGAAAATTTGGGGAATGTTACTGTTGAAGTAGCAAAAGAGCATATGGATCTTCTCGCTGCATTGGTACATTCTTATGATGGTTTAGTTGCTGGAAAGATCGGAAACTATTATCTAGCTGATGAAGACTGTGAGCAGGTAGATGAGACTGAGTTGGAAAGGATGGATATAATGTGGGCCTTAGCCAGTGCTGTTAGAAGGGCTAAGAAGTTTGTGAAGAAGACAGGGCAGAATCTGGTTGCTACCAAAGACACAACTTTTGATTTTGATAAAAACAAAGTTACGTGCTTCAATTATGGTGAAAAGGGTCACTTTAAACGAGAATGTGTGAAGCCTAAGAAGATCAGAAATGGTAACCCTTTTTCATCAATCAACCGTCAGGACAAAGAGAAGAAAGTAGCATTAACAAGTCAGGATACTAAAGTGTTGGTTGCTCAAGGAGATGAAGGACAAGACTGGTCTTTCAGATTTCTGTCTGATGGAGACGCGAATGTGGTCTTGGTAGAAGATCTTAGTGATGGGTCATCAAGTGAAGGAGATAACATAGTGGATAATGCTAATTCAGACATTGAGGAAACTATGGATGTCGTGGATCATTTGGTTGAAGATGAATTAACTGCTGCTAGCACGGAATCTCCTATCAGCGAGGAATCTAAGGTTGCTTTTATGGCTGATACTTCCAGTTCATCACATGTATGTTCTAAAGATGAACTGTTTGATAAACATGCTTGTGCAGAATGTAATAACTTTCGTGAAAACATAGATTTTAAATTTGCTAGGTTGTTAGATCACAATGATAGTTTGGTAAATGATTTGAAATTATGCACAGAAGCTAACCGAGTTTTAAAACAAAATGAAAGCAGCTTTAAAGAAAAACTTGATTTGTTAGGAAAACAACTTAGGGAAACCGAGGTTGTTGCCTTTAATCAAACAAATGACATTAAGTTCTATCTTTCAACAATTGAGGAAACTAAGAAAGAAAAAGCGATTTTGTAACTTGAAATTGAATCGTTAAATCAAAAACTGCATAGTCTAGCTAGTTCCTCTCATATTATTCAGAACTTAGTCAAAGACAGAAACTGTGGGGAAGGGCTTGGTTATAAAGTAGTGCCACCACCATATGCGATCCTTTTGAACACAAAATGTAGACCAATAAATAATAACTCTACAAAGGATCATGTGGTAACTACCCCTCTAGTAAGTGATCCAGATTCCACAGTTCAAACTGTGCAATCTGTTACTGAATAGAAGGGATATAGTTCTGGCACCAAAGATGAAGCTGTCGCTGATAATAGGAATGAAAAGAATAGCAAGGCTATTGTAACACCCGGACCCTCGTATCACTAATATTGTCTGCTTCGCCCATGAGGAGCTCACGGATTTGCTTTTTGTTACCCAGGTAAAAACATCCCAGGGAGGTCACCCATCCCTGGATTGCTGTCATCTAAACACGCTTAACTGTGGAGTTCTTCTCTCATCCACAGTTAATACGCCCAAAACGTGTTGGTGATATTAGAGACCAGACATTCCTTATGAACCAGGAATCTCTCCTGTCCACGGCCGATGTGGGATTTATGTAGGGTGTCACAATCACCCCCCTTTGAACTCATCATCCTCGATGAGCCTGAGAAGTCACCATCCTTGGTGAGGTATGTCCCATATCCCGAATGGAACAGGAGTGGCTCTGATACCATTCTGTAACACCCGACCTCTCATACCACCAATATTGTCTGCTTTACCCATGAGGAGCTCACGGATTTGCTTTTGGTTGCCCAAGTGAAAACTTCCCTGGGAGGTCACCCATCCTTAGATTGCTGCCACCTGGGCACGCTTAACTGTGGAGTTCTCCTCTTATCCACAGACAATACGCCCAAAACACGTTGATGATATTAGAGACCAGACATTTCTTAGGAACTAGGAATCTCTCCTGTCCACGGCCGATGTGGGATTTATGTAGGGTGTCACACCAACCATTGTGTTGACTTGTTTAGTATGCTATTCTCAGGTTAAGGTTGCCAGTTGCCTAGGAGCCTGCATACGTCAACATTATTGAGTTATCTGCATTGTTTTAAAAACACTATTTTGGATTGTGTTTATTTTAAACAGTTATTCTTGGATGTTTGCATTATGGTTGGGCGCGTATGTTTTGCGTATTTTCTTTACATGTTACTTTGATTTGGGTCTTTTGACTATTTAAACGCTTCCGCAATATTTAAAGTTAAACTCTGATTTTGATTGTTAGTTCATATAGAGTCGTTCTGAGTAACTAATGATTGAGATCCTGGTTTGTCACGCGCCTCGCGGTAAAAACCCACACGCGGATTTTAAGGGTGTGACAGATTGGTATCAGAGCCATTGGTTATAGGAAACTAGGTTGCATACACACTAGACTAGAACCGCACATAGTTAGTTACTTGTTCCTTATTACTCTACTGTATACTCATTGGCATACACATCATACTCTCTACAGCATGGCATCATCGTCAAGAGCGACGGGTAAGCGACCGACATCACCTACACGATCTGAGTCCCCACTTCCCTCACTTGTACCCGACAATGGACCTGACCGGCCCCGTCTAGCCTATCCTCGAGGAGAAATTGATTGGGATCAACCTTTTGCTTTGATGGAGCGTGATCCCCCACGAGACTAGAGTTTCTACCCCAAGTTTGTAGACCATATAATGTATAGGGAGCGCGTACCTGTTTCGAGGCCCAGGACTAGGAACAATGCTGAGCAGCCAATGCCTTCTCTTCCATAAATGGTGCAGTCCAACGAACAGGTGATTGTTGCACTAGTGGCTGCACTGGATACTGAGCAGCAACGTGTCAGGCAACTCACGAGTGATAACTATACACTTTAACACGAGGTGTACAAACTACGACAACAGTAGGATGCGCTCGAAGAGCGACACGGGAAGACCCTAAATGGGTGTTACCTTATGGAAGACGGTATAGTAGAGCTTAGAGGACGCGTGAGTGCTCGGGAACAGCGGGATGCAGCAGCCGATAACAGACTTGCTACCTTAGAAGCCCAACTGGCAGCACTTCAGATTGCTATAGCTCCTGCTCCGGCAGAGGACCCTGAGGATGAGGATCCTGAGGAGGCCCTCGAGGAGGAGGAGGAACTAAGGAGGGGGAACCCGAGGAGGAAGAACGCGAGGAGGAGGAACCAAAGGAGATGGATGACGACAACTATGGGTTAGATGTTGTCGATTGATTTCCTTTATATGACTTAGACTATGTAGTTTTTCTCTCTTTTGAAACCTATGTGGGAAGGGTTGTTTACCCACCCGAACGACAAACTTAAATTTTGACATTGGTGAATACTTTGTGACTCATTCACAATTTATTTTTCTTGGTTATCATTTTTGTTATGAATGTTGTGCTTGTGAAGATTCATTATTTCTTATTGTTTACTGTACTTCAATGAGATAAATGTGTTTGATGTTACTCATTGTTGTGTTTGTGAACTAAAAGTGAAAAATGGATGCCCGTGGACCTGGACGTGGACGTGGACGTGGGCGTGGGCGCGGACGTGGTGCCGGAGACCATGGCGGCGGTGCCATAAACATGACTCCTACTGAGTTAGATGCCTTAATATATGAACATGTTCAGGCAGCAGTGGCTGCTGCCCCACCAGGACAGCCAGCAGGTAAACGACGACAGGAAGTTAAATCAAATATCCTGGTTAACTGTATAGGATATCTGACCAATGTTTATTATGTCAAAACAGGACCACCATTGTGCACATACAAGTCCTTTATGGACTGTAAACCACATACCTACAGCGTGACCGAAGGGGCTGTAGGACTGGTGCGATGGTTCGAGAAGACAGAGTCTGTCTTCTCCAAATGCAACTACCCACATGTTGATCAGGTGAAGTATGCCATCGGGACCTTGGAAGGTGCCGCTCTATCCTGGTGGAACGCGCAGGTTCAAATACTAGGCCAAGCTATAGCTAATGAGCTTCCTTTGACTGAATTCAAGGAAATGATGACTGAGGAGTATTGTCCTTGTAATGAAGTACAAAAGCTGGACATGGAGTTCTGGCAACTCAAGATGCAAGGCTCGGAAATCGAGGCCTACACCACCCGGACCCACGAACTAGCCACTTTATGCCCAGGGATGGTGAACGAAATGCATAAAAGGGTTAAGCACTACATCCAGGGGTTAGTACCTGAAATTCAAAGCATGGTGACTGCCTCCAACCCTGCTACGATTCAACAAGCCATCCGGTTAGCTCATAAGCTAACTGATCAAGCGGTGGAACAGGGACGTCTACCAAAGCAGGGCGCTGTGGCGAGCGTGCCCAACAATAAGAGAAAATAGGACGGTCCCAACAACAAAGCACCATCTTCTAGTAGTCAATCTCAATCCTAGCAGCAACAGCCAATTCAGTAGCAACGGAGATTTGATAATAATCAAAGCTTCAATTAGGTGATCCCCACAATCAAGGACCCAGTGGTTATGGAGGTAAACACCCCAAGTGCAACCGGTGCAATTAGCATCACGTGGGAAGGTGTGATTCCTTCAAATGCCAGCGCTGTGGGAAGATGGGACATGCAGCCAATGACTGTCATGGTGAACTGTTAAGGAAGCCACAGAAAACTCAAGAGACTCCTAAAGGTTGCTTAGAATGTGGAAAGGAAGGCCATTACAAGCGCAACTGCCCACAACTGAGGAAGAATGGAAATAACAACAACGGCAATGGCCACAACAATAACAACAATGGCAACAACAACAATGATGGTAATGGCAACGGTAATGGTGGCAACAACAATAATGGTGCTAAGGGAAGAGCCTTCGCCATTGGCTCAGGTGAGGCATTAAACGACCCTACGACTGTTACTGGTAAATTTTCTGTTAATGGGTGTTTTGCTACGGTACTATTCATGGGTGGTATAGTTCTTCTCGTGAACCTTTAGTTGTCTCGAACCACCCATGAATAGTAGCGTAACAAAACACCCATTAACAGAAAATTTACCAGTAACAGTCATAGGGGCGTTTAATGCCTCACCTGAACCAATGACGAATGCACTTCCCATAGCACCATTGTTGTTGTTGCCACCATTACCGTTGCCGTTACCGTCATTATTGTTGTTGCCATTGTTTTTATTGTTGTGGTCATTGCCGTTGTTGTTATTTCCATTCGTCCTCAGTTGTGGGTAGTTGCGCTTGTAATGGCCTTCCTTTCCATATTCGAAGCAACCTTTAGGAGTCTCTTGTGTTTTCTGTGGCTTCCTTAACAGTTCACCATGACAGTCTTTGGCTGCATGTGCCATCTTCCCACAGCACTGGCATTTGAAGGAGTCACACCTTCCCACGTGTTGCTAATTGCACTGGTTGCACTTGGGGTGTTTACCTCCATAACCATTGGGTCCTTGATTGTGGGGATCACCTAATTGAAGCTTCGATTATTATCAAATCTCTATTACTGCTGAATTGGCTGTTGCTGCTAGGATTGAGGTTGACTACTAGAAGATGATGCTTTGTTGTTGGGACCGTCCCATTTTCTCTTATTGTCGGGCACGCTCGCTACAGCGCCCCGCTTTGGTAGACGTCCCTGTTCCACCGCTTGATCAGTTAGCTTATGAGCTAACCGGATGGCTTGTTGAATCGTAGCAGGGTTGGAGGCAGTCACCATGCTTTGAATTTCAGGTACTAACCGCTGGATGTAGTGCTCAACCCTTTTATGCATTTTGTTCACCATCCCTGGGCATAAAGTGGCTAGTTCGTGGGTCCGGGTGGTGTAGGCCTCGATTTCCGAGCCTTGCATCTTGAGTTTCCAGAACTCCATGTCCAGCTTCTGTACTTCATTACGAGGACAATAATCCTCAGTCATCATTTCCTTGAATTCAGTCCAAGGAAGCTCATTAGCCATAGCTTGGCCCAACATTTGAATCTGCGCGTTCCACAAGGATAGAGAGGCACCTTCCAGGGTCTCGGTGGCATACTTCACCTGATCAACAGGTAGGCAGTTGCATTTGGAGAAGACCGACTCTGTTTTCTCGAACCATCGCACCAGTCCTACAGCCCCTTCGGTCCCGCTGTAGGTATGTGGTTTACAGTCCATAAAGGACTTGTATGTGAACAATGATGGTCCTGTTTTGACATAATAAACTTTGGTCAGATATCCTATACAATTAACCAAGATATTTGATTTAACTTCCCGTCGTCATTTACCTTCTGGCTGTCCCGACTGGGCAGCAGCCACTGCTGCCTAAACATGTTCATTTATTAAGGCAGCTAACTCAGCAGGAGTCATGTTTATGGCACCACCGCCATGGTCTCCGGCGCCACGTCCGTGCCCACGCGCACATCCACGTCCAGGTCCACGGGCGTCCGTTTTTCACTTTACATTCACAAATACAATAATGAGTAACATCAAACACATTTATCTAATTGAAGTACAGTAAACAATAAGAAATAATGAATCATCACAACCACAACATTCATAACAAAAATGATAACCAAGAAAAATAAATTGTAAATGAGTCATAAAGTATTCACCAATATCAAAATTTAAGTTTGTCGTTCGGGTGGGGAAACAACCCTTCCCACATAGGTTTCAAAAGAGAGAAACACTACATAGTCTAAGTCATATAAAGAAAATCAATATACAACATATGACCCATCACTGTCGTCATCCATCTCCTCCGGTTCCTCCTCCTCGGGTTCTTCCTCCTCGGGTTCCTCCTCCTCAGGTTCCTCCTCCTCCTCGATGGCCTCCTCAGGATCCTCATCCTCAGGGTCCTCTACCTGAGCAGGAGCTATAGCGATCTGAAGCGCTGCCAGTTGGGCTTCTAAGGTAGCAAGTCTGTTATAGGATGCTGCATCCCGCTGTTCCCGAGCACTCACGCGTCCTCCAAGTGCTACTATACCGTCTTCCATATGGTAACACCCATTTGGGGTCTTCCCGTGTCGCTCCTCAAGCGCATCCTACCAATGTCGTAGTTTGTACACCTCGTGTTGCAATGTATAGTTATCACTCATGAGTCGCCTGACACGTTGCTGCTCAGTATCCAGTGCAGCCATCAGTGCACCAATCACCTGTTCGTTGGACTGCACCGTCCGTGGAAGAGAAGGCATTGGCTTCTCAGCATTGTTCCTTGTCCTAGGCCTCGGAACAGGTACGCGCTCCCTATACATTATGTGGTCTACAAACTTGGGGTAGAAACTCCAGTCTTGTAGGGGATCACGCTCCATCAAAGCAAAAGGTTGATTCCAATCAATTTCTCCTCTAGGATAGGCGAGACGGGGCTAGTCAGGTCCATTTTCGGGTACAGGTGAGGGAGATGGGGACTCAGATCGTGTAGGTGATGTCGGTCGCTTACCCGTCGCTCTTAACGATGATGCCATGCTGCAAAGAGTGTGATGTGTATCCCAATGAGTATACAGTAGAGTAATAAGGAACAAGTAACTAACTAACTATGTGCGGTTATAGTCTAGTGTGTATGCAACCTAGTTCCCTATAACCAATGGCTCTGATACCAATCTGTCACACCCTCAAAATCCGCATGTGGGGTTTTACTGCGAGGAGCGTGACAAACCAGGATCTCAGTCATTAGTTACTCAGAACGACTCTATATGAACTAATAATCAAAATCAAAGTTTAACTTTAAATATTATGAAAGCGTTTAAATAGTCAAAAGACCCAAATCAAAGTAACATGTAAAAAAATGCGCAAAACATACGCGCCAAAACATAATGCAAACATCCAAGAATAACTGTTTAAAATAAACACAATCCAAAATAGCGTTTTTAAAACAATGCAGATAACTCAATAATGCTGACATGTGCGTGCTCCTAGGCCACTGACAACCTTAACCTGAGAATAGCATACTAAACAAGTTAACACAATGGTTGGTGAGTTGAAGAGTTTGTGTTTCAAATATAAATCATTAAGCAGTTGTATGTATAAGAAGTGTATTGTAATAGATAGCTAGTCTATTAACAGTAAATATTAATAATAGTGATTTCGTAATTGAAGCTGACTGTGAGAAGTTTGTTGCCTCCTGCCAAGACTTACCAGGTCGTGACAAAGTTCATTAGGACAAAATTTCACCCATTTGACCTCGAGTCGCACAGGTGGGGCTCATCAAACCCGATAGTACTACCTAAATTTCCCCGTTATGCAATATTAACAATTCGAAAGTATGAGGATGTTTCCATGGTAAACAACTCTATATTAAAACTATACATAACTCATAATGATAAAGCATTTATAAATACCAGTATGCTATCTCCCCCAAAAGAGATTATGTAAAAAGAGTGGGGCATGAACTCACCTGATACGCGTGATAGATATCTAAGGTTTAACTTGACAAGAACAAGTGGAAAGACAACCTTTAGAGGTTACCTAGAACACACAAGTACATAAGTAAATGTACACAGAAATCCCAAAGAAACCCTAAGTGCTCTAGAATCAAAGAACTCAAGGTTTTATAAAGACAACATACATCCGTTGGTAACATTATAGGTGATAATTCATTTAAGCAAGCATAATCATACATCATACATGGTTAACACACAAATGGATCACATGTGACACTACATTACCCATATGTACTACTTAGATCATCATACCACCAAATATCGTAATCATATTCATTAACCAAGTTCATTCCATCCAACATACACAGTAATGCTCAATTTCCAGTCCCAAACATGATTCCCTAATCACTAATCACAATTCATCATCATATATGATCACGAAAATCTATATACCATATATGGTCAACCAAGCATCCATACAACTCAATCAACGCATTCTATCATATTAGACATCCTCAACAAACACTCTAGCATGATCCTAACATCAAGAACATGTCCAAATCATCATATCCAAAGTTCATCAAAAATAAAGTTTCCCTTTTGGAAAAGTAATACCCAAAAGTGATCTAGCATCAAATTCAACCACAATTTCATCAATTTCATACCTAATCAAGTTCATAACATACCTAGACATGATCTATAACACCTAGTTAACATGATTCATCAATTTCATAACCAAAAAGTTACTATCTTTAGTAATGTATGAACT
>BJCO01423272.1:0-14868 GCA_018326465.1 Flaveria floridana | reverse complement strand
GTTTATATCTTGAAAGTTGGGAATTTTATGTTGGGAATTTTATGTTATATTTAGTTATGATTTTGGATGGTTTTTTTTATTTGTTACAGTTATGCTGTCGAAATTTCACAAAAATCTTAATACCTTTTCATTTTGATTCTTTAAAATTGCAGGCAAAAATTGAAAATCAATACGCCCAAATGCAAATGGAGGCGGGAGAGTCGCCCGTTAATGAGATGCAATGTTTAGAGCTTGCATTAGGAGAAAGGCGTGGTCATACGAGAGGTGTTGGACGAAAAGTAAAAATATCTCTCATTATGAACAATCAAGTGGATCATCACATCCGAATGAAGAAATGGAAGCATTAAAGCAACAAATGCGAGAAATACAAGAAAAGATGAATGAATTTGAAAGAAGAAAATATAATCCCAATAACAACGAAGATGATGAAGATGATGACAATTAGGAAGTTAATTTGTTAGGTTTCTAAAAACTTAAGACATGTTTAGTTTAGTACTTTTGTCTTGTTTGCTATGTACTTAATTAGAATTGTTTGATCTACGTTTAAGTATTGATAATGTTTAGGTTTTATTTCTGCGTATCTGATTTGGGTAATTATTTAGGTAAAAAACTGGAAAAAATCAAAATTTAATTAATAAATAATTTAACCAGATACCCTATAGCGACGACATGTCGTCGCCATAGATAAATATAGAAAATAATTTTATTAATTTAATATTTTATTATTTATTAAATCAAAACACCTATGGCGACGACATATCGTCGCCATATGGTCGACGGGTTAGACATTTTATTTAAATTTTTCAATTTAAAAAATTGGGGAAAAATTTATCGCGACAAGCCTATCGCGATGAAATGTCGTCGTGATAGGTGACAATGGCGACAATGTCTACGCCGACGACTATTTTTGACCTATTGCGACGGAACTACGGCTACTACCTCTATCGCGACGACATGTCGTCGCCATAGGCTATGGCGACGACAATTGGCACCTATGGCGACGACATTTGTCGTCGCGATAGGGTAAAAATCTTGTAGTGCCAACGGGTCAACTGGGTCAAGTGTGTTTTGTCTTTCTAAAATCTTGAGTTCTTTGGTTTGTAGAACACTTAGGGTTTCATTATGATCTCTGTGTACACGTACTTATGTACTCGTATGTTCTAGGTGACCTCTGAGGGTTGTCCATCCACTCTTTCTTTCAAGTTAAGCTTTAAGTAATTCTTACACGTACCAGGTTAGTTCATGCCCCACTCTTTTTTACATACTCTCTTTTGGGGGAGATAGCATACTGGTCTTACAAACGCTTTGTTTACATGGGCTGTGTATAGTATAATATAGTGTTGTTTACCATGGAAAGTCCTCACACTGTCGATTTTTAATAATGATTTAGCGGGAAATTTTGGGTAGTACTACTGGTCTGACGAGCCCCACCTGTGTGACTTAAGGTCAGACGGGTGCAATATTGTCCTAACGAACATTGTCACAACCTGGTAAGTCGTGGTAGGAATCAACAAACGTAACACAGTCGGCTTCAATCACGAAATCACTATGATTATTACTTTTTGTTTATAGACTAGCTCTCTATTACAATGCACTTCTTATGTTTTATAACTATCACTGATTATCGTTTAACGCAAACTCTTAAACTCACCAACCGTTGTGTTGACTATTTTAGTATGCTATTCTCGGGTTAAGGTTTATAATTGCCTAGGAGCACGTTACACGGGTCAACATCATGATGTTGTCAGCATGTTATGAAACAATATTTTGATTGTGTTTGTTTAAACATTTATGTTATGATTTTGCACAACATTTGGGCATGTATGTTTGCGCATTTCAAATTATGTTACATAGTTCTGGGTTTTTCTGGTTATTTTAAGATTCCGCAGTATTTAAAGTTAAACTCTGATTTTGAATGTTAGTTCATATATAGTTGTTCTGAGTAACTAATGACTGAGATCCTGGTATGTCATACGCCTCACGGTAAAACCCTGCACGTGGATTTTGAGGGTGTGACACGATGGGCATGTGGTGTAGTGTGGTGTGTGTGGTGTTAGCATGTCATGTGTCAACACATGAGAATTTTGCTTGAGCAACACATAGCGGACCATTATAGAGTAGCATAGCGGCCTACTATGCAATTCGAATCCTTGAAACCCTAATTCATTCCATGGTGGTCTGCCAACCTGGTTAAAACCCTAATTCTTCATCATTTTGCATTTCTAACCCTTAACTTTTAATTATTATTATTTTATGTGCAAAATTTTTAAGGTGTTACAACATACATGTCTCTTTTATTAATATATACTAGTGATTAAGGCAATTTGTGTAGCATTCCTATATTGCAAGTTTCTTTTACATCAAACAAGATAAGTTATTCCTTTTGTTGTTATTTTGATCTTGTTGTGATATTGGTCTTATTGTTAATTGAATACCTGCAATGAAGTCATTTGGTCTTGCAACTATGAAATTGCAGGTATCATAATTATGAATGCCTTTGAAATTGCAACAGAAATATTTGCTGCTTTAATTTTAATTCGTATGCATGTAATAAAAACACTTGCATATATAGGATTTTGTATTTTAAATATACAAATATCTTGTGTGTTATCTTGCGAGTACAAGTGTTGTTGTTTGATATGCATCATTTGATGACTAAAATTAACATAGGTAATTAAGTTCTCAATCTAGCTGTGAACGTAAATAAGGCTGCTATAAATAATATGTACCAAATCCTAGAACTTCAATATTTTTGGTTTGAAATCTCAAACCCCCGTAGTTGATTATAGGTAATGCATTTAGTTAAAATTAGGTTATATTTGTAATCTTTTTCTTGATGAACAATAATAATGAGCATTTCCCCGCTATAAAATATTTTATACAAGAGTATTCAATTAAGTATTTGATAATTAATTGTATAGATTGATCACATTATACTTCATGTGTCTGTTGATATACATTGACTTAGACTTTAATAGATTAATAATATATTTGTATTTCTAATGATTAAAGAGGGAGGATAATTTCATGAGATGTTGTTGGGGAATGTACTTTTTAAAAAAAGATGATTTGATAATAAAGTTGAGGGATGTGATTATAAAAAGATATTAGTATTTGATATTTATCAATATATTTTGTAAAACGTATAGGTCATAAAAAGATGTTTCTAAATATTTGGGAAACATTTTGACATTAAAACATGATGTTTTTACAAATTTTGTAGGTAATAATTTATGTAAGTTCAAATAGTAATTTATATAAATATTACTTATTTAATAATTTATAAATCATTGTTGTCAATATAAATGAAATCGATGTATTTGTTGTGAAGGATTAATATGTTTCACTATGTGTACATCATGCTTAGATGATAATTTTGGTATTATAGAAGAATTTACAAATGAATTAAACGCTAAAATTCTTAAAATACAACTAAATTGACAACATTATAGATGCTTATATAAGTATTATAGATTATAGATATAATAATCTTGTAAGGTTAAAAAATAATATATTCTAATTAGTTGATCATATTCTGAATATGTGTAATATGAAAATTAAATTGTCAAACATTTTCTATATATATTTTGTTAGTATTAATGGGCTTGTAGCCTAATAATATATAGTGATATCTCTCTTAAATTGTCAAATATTTTCTATATATATATTTTGCTAATGTATTTAATAAGATAAAAAATATCATACGATATAAAAATACACGAGGAAGAAAACTAAATAATTATTGAAACTAATAATTTATCTATACTATGTTCTAAATGATTATTGAAACTAATAAATTATCTATAATATATTATAAAACATGTTAGAGAGATATAATTGTCATTTTACCACATTTAAGAGTTTTACAACCCTTTATGCATCTTGTATAACTCATTGAAGCAAGGTAAGTTTAAAATTTTGAAGGAGATTTTGAATTCCTATTTTAAATTTCAAAAGGTTTTCAGATTGGGAGGAATAAAAATTTTTGAATTCTAATTTGGATCTCTCCCCCTTTACGTTTGTAGATAGAGAAAGAATATGATCTCCACAACAACAATCGTTTCTGCCACTCTCCCTATGTCTTCTCCCATATCTGATATAAGATTACGTGGCAGTGACATGTGCGGCAATGCAAGTGAAGAGATTAGGGTAACAATGCTACATACGTAAGTGATGACATCATATGTTGGTGACTTAGGTGAAAAAAATATGGGAAACAACATGGCTTATTTGAGTTCCGTTAAAGAGGAATTAGGAAAATGATGAAAAGATTATTAAGATCTAGGGATTGAAGTTTGGTTTCGTGAACGAGTATGTTCGTTTCTAGTTTTATGATGAACTTAGTTTAGAAACGATGGTGTCCGATAGGTTTCATTGTTGGTTTCCACCTACAATGTGTTCGTCCCCTAAATTTCCCCTATCCTTTAACGATAAAGGCAGTGGAGGGTACGGAGATTGTGGTCATATGATGGTGAATTAGTGTGATTGTTTGTCGGTTTCAACTATAAGGGTCTATTTGGTATGAGTTAATAAAATTGATGAGGGAAATGAATGGATGAAGAATTGAAATCATTACATTTCATTATCCAGTTTAATTATAATATATGAATGGAATAAATCATTACTTTATATCATTTTTTAGGTAAGAAATATAAAGGAATGCAATACAAAAGTGGCTATGATAGTGATGACCAATGGTGGTGGTATGACCGGTGGTAGTTGTCGTTGGCTGATGGGGGTGGTAGTTGTCGTGATGGTGGTTAGCGATGGTGGTGGTGGCCGGTGGTTGGCGATGGTGGTGGTGGCCGGTGGTTGGCAGCGGTATCGGTGGTAGGCGGTGGCGGCGACAGTGGTGGTGGTTATAGTTGGGGTAGCAGGTCTTAATTAGTGGTTGGTGGTTGTTAGTGGTGGTGGTGGTGGTTGGCGGTAATGGTGGTGGTGGATGGTGGTTGGCAGTGATAATGTGGATGGTGGTGGTGGTGGGCAGTGGTGGTGGTGGTGGTGGTGGGCAGTGGTGGTGGTAGTGGTGGGCAGCAGTGGTGGTGGTGGTTTGTGTTGCTGGGGTAGCTAATGGTAATTGGTGGTTTATGGGCCGCCATTGTAGGTGGTGGTGGTAGTGGTTGCCGATGGTGGTGGCTGTGGTGTGCCTGGTGGTGGTGATGTTAGTGGATGGTGGTGATGTTGGTGGGTGGTGGTGATGTTGGTGGGTAATAGTGCTAGTGGTGGGAAGTGGTGGTGGTGGTGTCCGGTATTGATGAAGGTGGTGGTCGGTGGCGACTGACTTTTGTGGCTGGTGGTGATGGTGGTGGTGGCTTTGGCGGTCGGTGGTGGTGGTGGCCGGTGACGATCGATCTTGTGACTGATGGTAGTTATGGTGGTGGGTCGGTGGGTGGGTGTTCTTGGTGACTAAGGATGGAAAAAAGGAATGGAATGAAAAAAGAAAAAGAATAGGGGTGGATGGAATGAATTTGAGGAAATGGAATGAACTTTATAATGATTCATTATATTACCTTCACCAACCAAACATGTCTTTTTTCATACACCCTCAATGGTTCTTTCCATTCCGCCCTTCATTACTGCATACCAAATGCTATCTAAAGGCTTTGGTCAAGCGTTTAGGGGTGTTGTTGGAGTTTTGTGATTTGGACGATTAGGAATCGGTTAAGGTAGGTCTCAAGATGTTTATGAAGTACTCAATTGATAAATGTCTAAAGGTATGCTATTGTTATTCTACTGGCTTAGTTACATTGTTAATTTATGCAAACACGAACAATGACGTAATAGATGGCTAATTTTCCTATAGACCCCAAAAATTAGATTACAATAGAGTTTCATCCTTGTAGTGATACATCTTTCTTTTGCTTTTATAACTCACTACTCTACACCTAATGTACTCTAAATCACCATACATGCACTTTGTAGGATTTTAACCCAAAAGTAAATGGCTGGGCAGATGTCTTAGAGAGACATACATGTTTCTTCTCTTAATATATGTATACTTATCTTGTAAAGTTAAAGGATAATATATTCTAATTAGTTTATCATGCATATGTGTAATATAAAAATTAAAATGTCAAACTTCTATATATTTTATTAGTAACACATGTGAATACTTCTTAGAAATGAAAAGTATGAATTAGGGTTTTGATATCGGTGCGACCAGTGGCCTTAATGGTAGATGATGGTCCATGACTAGTCTCCTTAATGGTCGGCGATGGACCGGGTTAGGGATAATGGGTTTCTGATCGCTATGCCATCCTTAGTAAATCCTTGATCCAAGGTGATGGAGGACACATAGATTGTGGTTCATATGATGGTATATCATTGTGATGGTTTGCTGATTTCAATTATGAGGGCTTTGGTTAGGTGTTTAGGAGTGTTGCTGGAGTTAGTTAAGTTAGGTCTCCTGATGCTTATAGAGTACTCAATAGATCAAATCTAAGGAATACATCCACCTGCTCTTTTGGTTGCTTCTTTAATCAGAAAGTCAAACATCAAGATGAAGCTTTGATTACCTGTTGAATTGATAAACGTCTAAAGGTATGTCATTGTAATTCTACTAGCTTTGTTACATTTTAATTTGTGTGAACATGAATAATAACAATTGTTATAGTTGTAGCTTGCTTATCATACACCACAATTTGAATCCCGCGTGATGCGGCGGGGAAACATAACACCCAAGATGGTATTTTAAGGGTATGTAAGGGGCGATTAGATTAATTTTGAGAAAAAATCATGGGAAACCCATAAAACAATTAGAAGTTTTGTTTGTTTTACAAAAGGTTCTTAAAATACAAACAATACACTTTTTTTCATTTAAATCTGTAATGTATCTTTTCCTTTTTAAAAGGTTGTAAAACTACAAACAATTTATATGCATAGTTGCAAATAAATGTCTACTTGGTGTTTAGTGCACAATTAAAGGACCAAGTTTTTATGATTTGAGGCCTTGGTTACACGGGCTATGTTTGATGTATTTGCAAATAATATATTGATTGATTTTTGTTACATAAACAGGTATAATTAGGTACCATGTTATATTGATGTGCGAACTTAATAATGAAATGTGCGTCAGATTTTTCATGCTTCGAGTGTTGTTAAGATCTTTGATGTTGTTATGGGAAATGTCAATGATAAAGGGTTACTTTCAATTCTCCATGTTATCCTTGATTCAGGTATATGTTTGTTCAATTGTTTTGAGTTTAGTTACTAACATTTAATAATTTGAACATGATTCCTTTACATTTAGCTTTGTATTAACTTTACTTATCTTTACTTTGCTATCAATATATTTTGCAGGATCAGTGTTGGTCTCTCAACACAAGATTTACCTCACAAACTCACTAAGTCTCGCTCGATTGATGAAGCAGAATCTCAAGCTATGTTGACAGTAATATAATAAGTTAATGAACACAAGAATGGTTTTCAAGATACTTGTATATATTACTTCTCAACTCAATGTTACAAGACTCTTACAAGCATGGTTTGATGAGTTACAATGAGAAACTATATATACTACTATCTACAGCCAGTTACACTTAGATAACCAGCTGGAATTTAGAACTAAACAAATACTACATTGCTAGAAGTAAAGCATGTAAGATAAAATACTATCCTATATTAGGTAGTCATGATAGGTCCATGACTTACCTTTAGTCACCAACTAAAGATGGTAATTGTAATAATTTATAAAGGTGAATAGTGGAATAAACTATCGTCAACTACATGGCGTTAGAAAGAGTCGTGCAGTATATCAGAGTTAGCAGTGGATGTCAGACAACCCATACTTTTGTCCAGTGGTTCATAGTTGGTTCTTCCGAAGGTAAATAGCTTCAGAAGAATAAGTTCTTCCGAGGCCATTTATCCTTCCGAATAATCAACTTCTTCCAAATCTCCAGCCGGTCTTAATGACTTCATTCTTCGGAAGACTTTGTCTTGGATCTTTTAAGTGTGAATACTTCGGAAGAAAAACTACTTAGTCTTTGGTTGATGCTATCAAAACTTCACTTTCTTCTTCTCCTTAAGGTCTTTAACACTAGGGAGAGCAAATATTTGTCTGTCTCCTTGTTCTTCCCTGATATGGTGCTGAGGAGCTTGTACAAGTCATTTGTTGATAGTAGATCGAGTCTGTGGCTTTAAATGACATGTACTCTTTGTTGTGGCCCTATGAAGAGTGTTAGTTGATGGGAATTATAGTCATATTCCCATCTAACTATAGGGTTATCAGTTAGGCCTTCAACCATCTATAGGAATGTTTTTCCTTTTGTGCTTATGCCTTCTTCCTCATCCCTTGGTATCTTTTTCAACTCTTTTTCAGTCTTGGCCTTCTTTGTTAGTTCAGCCGGATGAAGACTGCTTAGATGATTTCTAATATGAGCAGCAACTTGAGATTTGGAGGGATTGGAGAATGGTTTCTCTGCTAACTCAGCAATGTCGAATCTGCTATATTGTAATAGAGATGAAGTATTGAGCCTGTTTACTTCACCATTCTCTCTTTAAAGGACCGGTTAAGGATGGTCAATACAATCAGTCTCAAAATAAGGAGAATGTTAGAATACTTAACAGTTCAAATAGGGAACTAGATTTAAGAACAAGATGTAAAAAACTCAAGTAAACAATGAGACAGAACTCAAGAACAATATATATGGTTTTCAAGAATGTTGTATATTAATCTCAAGTTCTTTTACAAGAGTTATAATGCATAGTTTTTTAAATAAAATACAAGACCTTGAGATACTTTATACTACATCCTACAACCGGCTGTACTTGAAAAGTCATTTGGAACATTGAAAGACCACAAAATCAATACAGAGTTAAAAGGCAGATTGCCTTTTGACTAGTGACTATGACATGCCATGATCACATCCTAATATATTACAAAAGGATAAAAGTACATAAAGTAGAAAGTTATAGACTCAAGACCTCAATGTACAATTGCAAAAGCATGGACCTTTTCACCAACTCATGCAAGTTGGTGAGTTTTCAGAGTTGCAGCGGAAAGTAGATCAGCTTTATGCAAAAGTACATCCGAGAAAAGCATGTTCTCCTCTATATTTAGAAGAAACCTGTCTTCACTTCATTTGGTGTCAAAAGACTTTATATTTGAAGCTTCAAAAGACTTCCTCTTTTGGCTTCAGAAGATTTGGTCTTTGGGTTCAGAAGATTTTACACTTAGAGTATTTTATGAGTATAGTGTAAATCTAACAAAACAACTTCTAACTTGTACTAAGTGCATGCATGCAGGAAGCCTTTGGTTGCGTCAGTCTTTATATTAAGCCTTACAAACTCCCCTTAGGCTGATGCTACCAAAACAGAGAAGGTTGTTTATCAGTTGACAGTCCTCATTAGGATCAAGACCATTCCCTTCTTCATCATTTAGTCAGGATCATTTAGACTCACATAGTACATTCACATGTCATGAAGATCATGTAGAGGTAGATCAAGCATGTCTTTCCTGATGTAGATATCTTTCCTACCTTTATCTCTGATGACATACCATCTGTCTGGATTAGTAGCAAATTTCCAAGACAAGATGGGTCTTCCACCTTCAAGAGGTTATGCTTAAGTAGGAGTTGGTTGAGTAGGCTCTTGTTGCACTTCCTCAGTATGCTCTAACTCATTATGAGGTCTGGAAGTGGATGCCTTTGTCTTCTTATATACTCTCTTCAAGGCTATCCTTTTCTTCCTCTTTGGTGTGTTTAACTGAGGAGGCTGGTCTTGAGTACCGGGTTGTTCTGTTGTGCCTTTCTCAGTTGGGTCCTCTTCCCTCACATGTTCAGAAGGAGAAGGAGTAGAACCCTGCTGTGAAATAGAAGATGAGGTTGGCTGAGATGCAGCTGAAGGTCTAGGTTGTGTTGTCTGTGTTGGTTCAACCTAAACCTCTACCTTAGGAGGAGCTTGGCTTGGTGGAGAATGCAAGTCCACAAACTCTCCCTTTTTAATCTTCTACTTTATCATTCTAATGTGCTCATCCATAGTGGATAGAGACATTAGACCAAGCCTCCTTCCGGAGAATCCATACAGCTTCAAGAAGCTCATCATCCTCTATCTGTCAGCAGACTTCTTTTGACTCTTTTGGATGATGGCTCTTGACTTTGTAGCTTCTTCCCTCATCTTTCTCTTAGAAGCCTTTTGTTCATTGATGAACTATTATTCCTACTTCTTAAGATATTCAAATTCAACATATTCATATGAGAGAGGAAGAAGTCCAGATGCCTAATAGAGGTTTGTGGTAGTCATGTATTCAATCATGTTTTGTCTGTCAGCCTCCTTGTCTACCTAAGGTGGTTCAGTTGCCACAACCTCTCTCTCAATGCTTTCATGAACTGGGGAGAGAGTATGAGTATGCTTGTACAGCCTCTTTTGCCTTCTTTCTTCTTTAACCACAAGGAGCAATTCTGCTTCCTCTGCCTCCTCCTTCTCCTTTATCAGCTCTAAGTCTGCCAGTTCATTTAGCTCTTCTAAGGAAAGAGAGATGAGTTCATCCGTGTTATAGTTCCTGGTTCCCAAATATTTCAATCTAGAAGCCCTTAACTCATCATCTTGAGTGTTTGGCCTGGGGCTGTCCTGATTGTAGCTTCCATAAAGGCTGAGGAACAAGCTGAACTCTCTCCCCTTAGCTTCTTCTTACTCTCTCCTTCCTCCTCTTCAATCTCCTCAGAGGTCATTTTTCCTCTTCCTTTTGTCACTCACAGGCCTTAATGACTTAGGGTGGAGAGATCTTTGGCCTTTATTGCTTGGTTCAGCAGTCAAGCTCTGGCCAGAGAGAGGTTATGAAACACCTTCACCAATTAGTGCCTCACTGAGGGCAAAGGATGTTGAAGTAGTTGTTTCTATGACAATTCTCACAGGTTCTGTCACTGGGCCTTTAGTCAAGGTTTCCCATTCGAAGCTAATCTTGGGTTCTACCTCAACATCCAGTTGACTAATGACATTGACTGTTTGCATTTGTCTTCTTCTTTGTCTGAATTCTTCAACAATCTTGTCTTGAATTCTCTCAGCCAATATGTCAGCTTGCCTATGTTAAGTTTGATTGACAAGTGGTATATTGGCTAAAGACAGACGACCATAAAAGTTCAAGGTCTGAAAGTTTAAAACCTCTTGCTGTCCTTGAAATCTATGCAGTACTAGGGTTCTTCTATCAATATCATACCTCCACCATAGAATTTCATTTACAGCTCCACAGGGTGGGGTTGACATTGCCTTTGGTATTCCCTCCTCAAACAGACTTTGTATAAGAGAGTCCACATTAGTGTGAACTTGAGGAGGTTGATGAGTGTGCATAATTGCAAGTGAGGTTGGTGATTCCTCAGTGTCCATAATCTAAGAAAGACTCCCAGGTTTTGTGATTATAACAACTTCCTCCCCCTTTTTGGTAGCATCACCCACTTGCATAGGTAAGATAGAGGTTAAGTCTATTATATCCTCAGGTTCTTGTATTCCTGGTTGAGTCCTCCTAAAGGGTCTTATAGCTAGTTGTTCCTTGAGATCAGAATTCTCAAGTTACTGATCATTGACCCTTCTTTGTAAGGTAGTCACTTGAGATTTCAAGTGACTGACCTTGGAGACTAAATATGTGCATGTTTTGGTTAGTTTTTGCACCTTTAGTCTGAGGTTCCCCTCATCTTCACTAGAAGAATCACCGGGGGATGAGAGAATTGGATCTAAGTCTTCTTCCTCATCACCGGCTTGTTGTTCTTGGTTGCTGGATTTCCCTTGCTCACTAACAACTTCAGTTGAAGTGTCAATGGGCTAGGTTGCCATGGTTGAGGTCTTAATTATGTAATCACTTGCAAAAGTAAGAGCCTCTTCCATATGGATCTCCTAAACAGGTTCAGAAAGATCCACTTCAGTAGGGGGTGGATGATGTGGGCTAGATAGAGGTGATATAGGAGTACTCATCTCTCTTTGAGCAGGGAAAGAGAAGAGAGATTCATGATACTCACTGAGTGCCATATCCTCATCATCATAGAATTCAAGGATGGGAATTGGCTGGTTTAGATCTAGAGGCTAGAGATGGTAACTTTCCCCTAAAGGTTGTTCATTACAGTATTGAGACTCTGAGTGAAGGCTTAAGGGTTCTTAGGTTATTAGCTCTCCAGTTTAACCATGAGGAACCTCATGACTGATCATTTGTGAGATGGGAGTGGTTTGCTCCTCAGGAGAAGTGGGAGCTCTAGTGTCTATCTCCTCATATATGGGTGGTGATATGGGGGCCTGCACAAGTTGAATAACTTGTGTAGGGGTTCGTTTGGATTTTATTTGGTAGGTGATTGTTATTTGTGGCTGTGTGGGTTGTCTTAAAGTGGAAGGTGTGGGTTCAACACTAGCTGGTGCTGCTAGGTTGTCACCTTGAGCAATAAGCTCTAACCTTTTTCGGGCCAGGGCTGTTTCTAACCCTGAGAAGCCAACAGTTGGCTTTCTTATAGTCTTGAAGATATCAGGCTTCATCTGTCCTAATTTTATAATATTACCTGTTCCCCTTAACCGTGAGCCTGGTTCATAGTTGAGAATGTGTTGTACATATCTAGGGAACATATAATATTCTAAGGAGTCCAAGTTTGCAAGCAAATTATTGTACACAAATTGTGAATGCTTGAACTTAGCCCCATGAACCATCCCATGGACTATGAAAGAGAGGTCTTTAGGAATTTGGTCCCAACCTCCATGCTTGTTAGACAAGCTATGAATAATGACATGGAAGAGGTACTTCCACTGAGAGAAAACCTTACCTTTCTTGAAGGTTCTGACTGAGAAGTCACCTTCATAGCCCATCTTCTCAAAAGAGTGGTTTACAACAAATTTTGGAAAGAACAATTCACCTTCTCTATCATCCAGCTATTGATGAGAATTGATGGAAGCTGGAGTGATGAAAATTGCCCTCCCCTTCACTGTGGCAGACAGTGCCTTTTCCCTATCCATGGATCCCTCTTGACAGGTCCTCTAAAAGTCCAAAAGTTGATCCTCATAGAGTGGAGGATCAATGGTGAGGGGGTTAAGTAGTAAGAAAGATAAAGAAAATGACAAATCTCTAAGAAATCTAGATCTTTCTCAGAGTTTTATAGAGCAACCTGATTGTGTTACCTGTGAAGCTGCATGGAAAAATTTGGTTGGTTTCTGCGGTCAAGGTTGGCTATTTGAGATAGATTTGAGGTCAAGGAAGATAAGAACAAAAGAGGTGAGTAGGAATTTAGATTTAGAGAATTTATAGATGAAGAAGATAGTGAAAGAGGGGGAACCGTTAGGTATATTTATATGAAATGGACTTGAGACAAAGTTAATGCCAAAGAATAAACTTTGACGTCCGAACGTCAGTCCCACCTCTGAGAAAGTGCCAAAAAAAGTAGTTTTCTTCGAAGTTGAAACTCTTTCGAAGGTAATTTATCTTCGGAATTTTTGTGAAAAACTTCTGAAGCCAAATTTTGACTTCGGAAGATATTCCTTAGCTTGGTGAGAAATGGCTTCGGAAGAAAAATTACTTGAAGTATTTTCTCTTCTGAAGAGTATTTGGTTTTGGAAGATATTAAAACTTGAACGTTTTATTCTTAAGGAGAATAAATCTTCCAAGACATAATTGCTTTTATAAAAAATTTGTTCTTTAAACACATATAAGTACTTAGAAGCATATTTTGGCTTCGGAAGAAATGAAAGCATTCCTTCCAAAGATTAATTTCTGCGAAGTAGTTATTTGATTTGAAGAATTAAAATTTTTTAGAAGGCAATGTTAATGTCTTTATTAGGACCGTGTACGTACGGAGTACTAACGGATTCTGCGTGAAACCAGATCAAATAGCGCGGAATTCTATTTGATTGGCGATCCAATCAGTGGGAATGAATAACCCGATCGAACAAACAATGTAACAAACGTTAAGAACAGATTGAAAACGATCAGAGACGAACTATGAACTTGGATTTGAGACTTGGGACGCTCTGGACGGCTAGGGTATGAAGTATTATCAAGTATTATGAAGTGTCATGTTTTTCCACGAATTATGTGGTATTTATAGGTTATCAGTGTTCATTCGTACGACTGAACCATTAGCATGGTTCAGTCGTGCGACTGAATCATGTTATTGACTCATACGCACGACTGAAGGTTCAGTCGTGCGATTGAACCAATCTTATGTCTCAATCATACGACTGATCCAGTCACCTGGTTCAGTGGTACGACTAGTCCATAAGCATGGATCATTCATGCGTATGCGCCATAAGTATGGTCCATTAGCATGAATGTCCACATAACTAAGTTAAATACATTTCTAAGTTCTTATTGACTTAGAACTATGTAACACCAACATCAAACCTATATATTAGTTCATACATGTGAATCACATTCAATATAAATTTAACATGACATAATTAATCACATATAAACATCACAATGCATTTCATATATCATTCAATCAATTCATTATATTGGATTACACATGTGTAAGACATGAAAGACTTTTACATTTGAGAACATAAACTAGGTACATCAATATATATCAACAAACTCCCCCTTGGACCTAGTTTAGCCTAATGTCTAACATTCTTCACGTGTTCTTGGAACTTCTTATACTTTTCTTCTCTTGTAACTCCTGCGTGTATGTCAAATGCAAAGCAGAGTCTTATGACGTGTTGGAACTGTAGAGCTTGTACAATGTCCTGCGTATCATAGAATAGTGGCCACTTGTAGAGAGTATAGACATCATCTGCAGACAAGTTGGTCAGCCACATAGGGTCAAATACCCGAATAGTCTCTATTAGCCATCCGTGTGCAAAACTATGACCGCTTCACCCGTTCGCCAGTCATAATACCACCACTTGAAGTGTGGAGTGAAGTCCTGAGGCATTTCCCATAATGGGATCTTTGACATTGTGCGCGGA
>BJCO01422944.1:0-10482 GCA_018326465.1 Flaveria floridana | reverse complement strand
AACAAATGTGCTTAAATACACCATGAAATTATTCTCTTTCCCCTTTTCATCTTGATCAACCAACGGAGCTCTCATCATCTCATGCGATTCAAAGCGATTGAATAGCAAACGTGAAAATCAACAGATTGACGCATGTTTTTCTTCGTATGAATTGAACGTACCTGCGTTAGCACCTTCGGATTAACGTATGAATCGTTAGGGTTTGTAGCAGTAGTCAGTTGGAGATGCGTAAGTGAGTTAATAGCATGTGTTAGTGCAACTGTCAATAATGGTGACTGATGGTGTAGAGGAAGACGATTGATACGTTGGCAACTTGTGCTAGATATTTGTTTTTATTATATACTCAAATATAATCAAAAAGAGGTATGTGTTTGTCTTATATACTCAAATATAATCTAAAGAGAATTGAAGATCCTGAAGTTTTGTTTTTTTTTTGTTTCTGATTTGGTTTATGATTCCATTTTAATTACAGAATATTTTACAAGTACGCGGATGTTAAAAATCAAACAGTCTTTTTCTTGCAAACTGCAGACGTTTGGTCCACCTCTTCTCCTGCAGATGTCTGCAGATGTGGTCCGCAGACTGCAGACGTTTTACCTCTTCAGAAACAAACAGCACCTTACTTCCCTTTTTGAGACTTGATCTTTGATTTTTTCACCCTTTCCCTAGTCAATGTTTAAGCTTTATCATCACACCATATCATTAGTTAATTTTACCGGCCATCATGTCTTTTCTTTTACTTTCCCTTCTTTCTCATGTCAACCAACAAACATTACGTATGTCATAATAATACCATAAGTTAGTATTTATAACATATAGGAATCGTAACTACATGAAACATCTTTTAAGTGTTTAAAATGCAACATAACTCATCGAAGAAGTAGCCTGGCGTATGATATGCCGAGTTAGGCGTATTATGTATGCATAGTAATATATTAAATAGTTATAAGTCCTAAAATCTAGGATGTTAGAAGTTTCGGTCCATTGATTTTTAAGTTTTAATCAACACTCGTGGATGGTGACGATGAGAACAAGAGCAAGAGGCAGGTTAGAGGGTGAGAGAGATGAGTGGGTTGGGTAGGTCAGACTTACTTTTTATATTTAATATTTTATAAATTTGTACCTTTTATGTTTTTTAAAGTGATGAGCATTCTACTTATTTTAAATTTTTAACAAAAAACTTAATGTTCATGTCAAGGATCATTCGTGTTACGATTTATGAATAGTTGGGGAAAACGATTGTAAAACCGAACCTGACCTTGACAAGAAAACTGGTTTCAAGAGGAACCGTTTTCAACCCAAAAATCTGTTAGTTACCTTGAACTAATTGGTTCCAAACGGAAATCAAACCGGCCAAAAACCAATCAACAACTCGAACCGAATCGAAACTAGTTTTGACTTAAAGTCTATACCTATATGTTTGAAAAAAATAAATTAATGCACCTCTATATGAGAATCCAACTTTGCAATATAGAGACCATGTGTGTAATTAACTCTATATTATAAAAAAAAGTCTTAATAACATATTTTAGTTTTTACCTTTTCCAAATATAATAATAAGAAAGTATCCAAAGCTACAAACCCCTACCTTTTTTGCTCTTTTGGGACCAACAAAGCTTTTGGGCCACGTTTATTATTTTTATTTTTATGATAATTTAGTGACAAACGCAAAAGGTACAGTCTATATCCATTTGAATTTCAAATCCTCCTCCTTCCGATCCCAATTTGTCTCTCTTTCAACGGTCGAATTCATTCACTTTCAAAATTCAAATCTTCAACACCTCTGATTTCATTTCTCATTAAAACTTTCTCTCAATTCTCAAACTCTTTCGTTTCTTTTTCTCATCAATCTGTCGATCCACTTGCAAAACCCCTCGAATTCAGGTTTGTGTTTTAGATCTGCATTGCATTGTTGTTTCGTCTATTTGTTTCGTTATTTTTCTATCTTTTAGGGTTTAGATTCAGTCGTCAATGATGGGGCATCGAGTTTATTTGAATTCTTTAATTCCTTTTTTTGTTTACTTGCTGATTATGCTTGAAATCCCTTTGTTTGTTTAATAACTGCTTACTAGAAACAGAGGGGTTTGACGAATTACCAAATTTTCAGTTTCAAATTGATGCGATTGTTTTCAACTTCGAGTTATTTACCTAATCAAATGCTTAGAAAATCTGCAATTTCTCGTTTGAATTTGAAATGGCTCCTTTTGACCTGAAAGTTCTTTTGAACTACATTTGCAAATTTTACAAATTAAAATAACCTGTGTGTGAATTGTAAGCCTAGGGTTGTCAGTTGTGTCGGGTTGGTGGGTTGAAATTGATGAACGCATTTGGGCCTAATCTAATAGTGTTCATTCACAAGTGTTGTATTTTCATCTCATTATATCATATGCAGTGAATTAATTCAAAAGTGTTGTCTCAGATGTCTACTCCCACAAAAGATCCACTTATGCAAATGGAAACAACATGTGGTTCCCTTCTTCATGAACTTCAGGTATTGTTTTAAGACTATTACAATTTATACATTTCTAATATCAACCTTGTAATAATCATTAATCCTAGACTGTTGACTAAACATAGATAACTTGTATGCAAATTGTAAAATCAGATAATTTGGGATGAAGTTGGTGAGCCAGATGTTGAAAGGGACAAAATGCTGTTGGAGCTTGAAAGAGAGTGTCTAGAGGTATACAGGAGAAAGGTGGATTTAGCGAACAAAAGTCGAGCTCAATTAAGGCAAGCAATCGCTGATTGCGAAGCAGAGTTAGCAACCATATGTTCTGCTATGGGAGAGAGACCAGTGCACATTAGGCAGGTAGTATTATATCTGAAGTTCTGAACAGTTTCCATTCATAATGTTATTAATAACAGAATTGTTTATTGTATGGTTTCTCAAAAGATGTTATTTGATCAGTTGAGGTGGAGAGATGGATGGGTTTGGGTAAAGTCTAATAATAGGTTTGGCTTTAAATGGATCAGTTTAAGGTACTTGTTGAAAAAGGTTGGGTCATATTGGGTTGGGTCGAATTGCAAACATTTATTGTCGATCTACAAAAATAGTAATGAAAAATGCACTAAAAAGAGATATCAGGCAACTTTCTACCCGTTTGACCCCTTCCCCATTTACCTACCTTTTTTGTTTTGACCCATTTAGTGCGGCCTAATATGAACCATTCACAAGAATATGGTTAAATTTACCATCACTGTCGATGAGCAATTGAGCATTTATGCAACTTCTAAAGTGGGTTGCTATTAGTTTCAATATGACAGTTGTAACTTATAATGATCTTTAGTAGCCTTTGATTCAATAATAAAAGTTCCTAGAATTGGTAACCCTAATTAGTCGAATGTAGACCTCATTACAGGTCTGTTTTTAAAGTGAGAAATAATCTTGAAGAATCAAAATCAGGATCAGCTAACCAGATATCATATAATTGGTTGATAAAAACTAGGGGCAGTTAGATAATTTTACATGTATCTTAAGTTCTTAACAATCAATTCTTGATTTTGGTTGCATTATGTGCTACTTTTTTCAGTCTGATCAGAGCTCTAGGAGCCTAAAGGCAGAGCTCAGAGCCATTCATCCAGAACTAGAAGAAATGAAGAAGAGGAAATCTGAAAGGAAGAACCAGTTCATTGAAGTTTTAGAACAGATACAAAAGATACAAATGGCAATTTACTCAACTTCCTTTAAGACCATATTGGATGAAACTGATTTATCATTAAGAAAGCTTGAAGAACTTCATGCGCAGCTACAAGCACTTGAGAAAGAGAAGGTAATTATGCCCTTTTTACCATTAAATTTACTACATAAGTTTGTTTTGAAACTAATTACTAATTACTTGTTATTTTTCTCTTAAATATATAGAGTGATCGACTAAAGAAAGTTCTAGACCACATGAACACCTTAAATTCACTGTGTGTGGTGCTGGGACTTGACTTTACCCAGACAGTTCATGAAATTAATCCAGGTTCGGCAGAAACAGAAGGAACAAAGAGCATAAGTGATGATGCAATTGGGAGGCTTGCTACTGCTATAAATAGATTATATGAGGTCAAAATAGAGAGAATGCAAAAGGTAAGTACATGCCTACATGATTACATTTAAATTCTAATGGGTCAGATGGGTAAAATAGAACAGATCAAATGGGTCGAACGAGTAAAAAGTGACCTGAATTTTATTTAAATATAATTAAGACATCTTAATTTGCTTTATCAAATAACATGAGTTGGTCAAATGGGTCACTGTATTTAAACACTTACACTTACAACCTCTACAATCCTTTATTAAAAAGTTGGATTAGTATATTCATATTGTATTTTTCTTAATCAATAGTTGATACACTAAATATATAAAAATCACCTGGCCCATTTTGGCTCATTAAAAAAAAGGACTCATGTGACGCGAACCATTTCAGTTTGACTTAACCCATACAACCCATCTGTTTTGCGGTTTTGCCACTAACTGTTATGGTTTATAACCTTATTAACTTGTCAAACTTTTGTTAGATCCAAAATCTTGCATGCTCTCTATTAGAGCTCTGGAATTTGATGGATACACCTGTTGAAGAGCAACAAATGTTTCAGAGTGTTACCTGCAAAATAGCTGCTTCAGAGCAGGAGATCACAGAGCCTAACTTGCTTTCTATTGAGTTCATTAATTATGTAAGTTATGGTGCTCAGATTTAATTACTTAAAAGTGTAACCAAGCTTTAACAAAGGTGGAAAATCTACCAACGTTTTTTTCTCTTTAAAGGTTGAGGCTGAGGTTTCACGGCTTGAAGAGTTGAAATCAAGCAAAATGAAGGAATTCGTCTTCAAGAAAAGATCAGAGTTAGAGGACATTTGTAGAAAGACTCACTTACTTCCGGAAGCTGATAATTCAATGGAGATTGCCATGGAAGCTATTGAAACTGGTATAGTATTTATGCAAGATGTTATACTGTAAAAACGTATATGAATGTACCAGATGGTACATAAAGGGGCAGGATGGGTCTACTTTTTTTGTGCAGATCAGAGCTGGTCGGGTTGGGTTGACCTTACTTGCGTGTCAAATATGATTGGGTTGGTTAACAAATTAGAAGCATAACTTAGAAGTGATTTTGTATGGGACGGATTGGGTTGACGCAAAAACACTTCTTATTTGATTATAATATATTTATTATATAATTTGTGTGTCAACTATGATTACGAAAATTATATTATTTAGGTAATGATCTTTTTTTTAAAAAGAACAAATATGAATTATAATATTTTTATTATATAATTTGATCTATTTTTTTAAGAACATTTACGAAAATTATACACTTGGGTCAACTTTTGACCTCTTTTTGAGCTAACTTATTTAATGTATCCATTCATAAGTAAATGAGATGAATTGCCTCCTCCTCTATGTATACTAAAAAAATAATATTACCAACTGATATATACTTTGCATTTCTATATGAAGGAGCTATTGATCCCGCGAGTCTTCTAGAGCAAATTGAGCTTCAAATAGGGAAAGTTAAAGAAGAAGCATATAGCAGGAAAGAAATACTTGAGAAAGTTGAAAAGTGGCTTTCTGCGTGTGAAGAAGAGTGTTGGCTTGAGGAATATAACAATGTTGATCTTCTCTCTATGCTTTTAGTTAGTTGTATCCTTTTCATTTTGATAACGTACCCAACTAAAATAATTCTATAATTTATATAGGATGATAATCGTTATAATGCTGGAAGGGGTGCCCATCTCACTCTAAAACGTGCAGAAAAAGCCCGAGCTTTAGTAAATAAACTTCCAGGTAAATCTTGTTCTTGTGAGAATTCATAAGATAAAAACCTGGCAAATTGACTTTTTCATTTGCTTTGAAGAATAACTGGCAACCTGCTTGACCGTTGTGCTATCATTTTTATTAGATGTGGCAAGTTGATAAATTTTTGTACAGTTTGGGATTGGTTGACCGGAACACTTTTTTTCCGAAATTTTTTTTAAACAATGTGCGACTACAAAACTGTTTTTAATTTAAAATAATGATCTAGTTTTAGATTTTGTTCTAGAAACACAGTTTGGGCGATTTTCAACCCATTTAACTAGTTTCCCTTTAAGCTATATTTTTTGAATTTTTCTTTTTAGACCCGTTGGAGATAAATCATAAATTGAATTGGTCCATTCATAATTAAATTGATAATATTTCCCAACTCTGATTTTCATTGATGACTTTGAACAGGTATGGTGGAGGCCTTAGCTGTGAAGACAATAAACTGGGAGAATGAGAGAGGCACTGACTTCACTTATGATGGAGTAAGAAATTTTGAATTCATATATAATCTGCAAATATATAAATATTTTTTCATCTGGTCATGTAATCTAATCTGTCTTATGCAGATTCGACTTCTTTCCATGCTTGAGGAATATAAGATCTTAAGGCAAGAAAAAGAGGAAGAACGCAAACGACAAAGGGTATGATATATAAAATTGTTATGAATGGGTTGACCTGTCAATCTTGCCACCTCTAGTCACAATTTAATCCAATCCCAGAGACTTTAAAATGTTGTTTGTATGTGTTTTCGGGACCGGTGGGTTCACCCAAAACGCTTTCTGTTTGAAGTAACCTTTTTATTAAATAATTTGTATGTAAACTATGATTACAAAAATTATATTATTTCAGTGATAATCTATATAGAAAAAAAACAAATATGACTTAGAAAATTATATTATTTCAGTGATTATAAAAAATTAAACAATCTTTAGAAACTTTACAATGTTTTATGTGCTTTCAGGACCAGAAAAAACTTCAAGGACAGTTGATGACAGAACAAGAAGCCTTGTTTGGGTCAAAACCGAGCCCCATGAAGCAACAAAGTGGGAAAAAGGGGTCTAGGATGACTTATGGTGGTCCAAGTAACAGAAGGTTATCACTTGGGGGAGCTATGCTTGCACCCAAAACCGATCTTCACTCTGTTAGAGCTACGCCTAATCCCCGCCATACCAAAAAGAATGAACGTCAGCTAAATAATAGGGATGATGGATTTTCAGGCCTTTCAGCTGGTAAGAATAATTCTCTCTTTTTCTTGTGTAAAAGTAGTTTCAAAAAACTAAGTTTTGAGAAAATATACTCTCATTTATCTCGTCTAATCAAACTTTTAACTTTTTCTTGCAATAATGTCATTTTATCTTTAATTCCTTATACATACTCAAATTCACCAAACAATAACATTTGATTTTATTATATTATTACAAAACTAAAACAGCAAAAGCACACCCAAACAGAGTCTTCTATAGCGCGTTTTGTTACAAGTAACTATTTGATCTTAATTACTGGATATCATATTATCATTTTTGGATGTTTCTGTTGTAACTCTCATTTTCAATCGTTATTGTAATTTTCTATATCAGGGAGAAGAGGTTTGGACATAGCTGGACTTCCTGCAAACAGAAAACATTCCATCAGTGAAGTCGAACCATCACAACCACAACCCGTCTTCCGAACACCCTTTTCTCCAATCTCTTCAAATGAATCATCAAAATCCAACATAACTTTACTTGAAGATCTCAACAGAAAACATGAAATGCTGCAGAAAACTTTTCAAAACACCAACAGCTGCAACACCACACCATTTAAAACTCCTTCAAAAACCTTAATATCCACAACAGATGATGAAAACAGAACTCCTAAAACAAATATGATTCCAACTGTACCTTGCACACCATCAACAGTTTCTGTGCCAATGCAGACTGCAATGACACCTGCACCACCTTTAACTGGTGTGAATCAGATCAAAGAGATGAGGATCCCTGAAGAGGTTATTGAGTACTCTTTTGAAGAAAGGAGAGCTGGTTTTGTGCTTCCAAGAACACATTTGAAGATGGTTGCAGCAGTTTGATTAATGATGCTTTATGAGGTTACTTAATAGTTTATTAGAATACTTTGATTTGATCTGCTTTATTGTTGTTACTGAGGTATTGATGTTTGAAGTCAATTGTAATTGGCTTTTACTGATGTTTGAAGTTAAGTGACTATACGAGAGATTTTCCGCCTTTATTCCTAAGTTGATAACAAAAATGTCTACGAGTGAAGCTAATGACATTAACTGTGCACACGTAAATGTTGTTCTTGTATCTTCAATATTCTATTCGTGTAGGGATGTCTATATACACCATGAAGTTAATTCATAACTTCATGCTACATTTAGCACATAATACATTCAAAGAGAAGATATCGTTATGTAATGGTTGTTTTCGATATATTATGGTGACTTGTACATATCAAAGACGTTTAGCAAATGTGATTTTACATGACATTATTAATTTATCAAAAATGATTTTACATGACATTATTAATTCAACATGCTCGTAACAATCTTGCAAATTTAACTGTCATTTTCGCATGTTTTGGGACCTGAGCTGAGATCACTCTTGCAGTAGCTAATAGAAGTAAGATTTATCTTCATCTCATCTTCCTCAAACCCTACTATATTAACAGGGTCTTGTTAGATATGTTAGCAGGGCAATTAGTTAACCGAGTAGGAACAATAGTAGATATGAATGTTCATTGTTCAGCCTGTCTTTTTTATGTTTATCAAAAATGAGGTTTATATACCTTGTAATTGGAGATCACCTTTCTCGAACATGGCTCTATCTATATTTTTTATTTGAAGTTGATCAAGCCAACTTTTGGGTTCTAACAAGACGGTTTGGCATGCTTTGAGACTTAGAAGTGTCCCCACCAGTCCAATTGTTATATCTCAAGTAAAAGAAATTTGCCACCAAACCAAACAGCATGCTATAATCGTACTGAATAATGAAACGCAGCAGCTCAACTGCCCCAAAATAGAGAATCTTGAATTTAAAAAATAAAAATTAACAAAATTTACATGAATTTAAAGTGAGAACCGGAATTCTGAACTAAAAGAACCAATAAACAAAGCCTGTAATCAACCCGAGCCGGTTTATTTACTTAAACCTTCATGTGTACATTCCTTGTAGAAAATCACAAAAGTTGTTGATTTTGACTTTGACCCATGAAAGATTAGACCTTAATTAGTCAAAGAACCAAGAGCTAAACTCAATTTTTCAGCCTTCCAGCCTCTATTAATCCTGTCAATGAATTCTTCCACTCTTCTTCTAAGCTCATCATCCGGCAATTCCTCTTGAGCTTTGACCGATAAGTTGAAGTCGTCGTCATAAGGCACTTGGTCAACGTCTATCAACACATTGGTGAAAGTCTCTTGAAGCAGGGTAGTCTCAATGGTGGTTTCAAAACCTTTGCTTTTGTTGGTGGCACACAACTGTTGTGGCGGCGGTGGGGGTGGAATTGGAGTAGCACTAGCAGTGTGCTTATGATCAGAATTTGATGTGGGTTCCAAGCTAACAAGAATAATAATGACTATGATCAAATTGCAGAAGAGAAATATGACATGTGGATTTGAAGCAGCAACAGTGATCAATTCAAACATGGTGTTGTGTGTGTGTGTGTGGTGTAGAGAGAGAGAGACAGAGATATGGATTTGTGTTTTGGGAGAGATGAAGAGATGAAGAGTTTATAAAGAGAATAAGAATTAAGAAGAGTGTGCTGTGTAAGCTTTGGGAATATTGTGGTGTGAAAGCTAATGGTAGTTGACTTTTGAATATAAAAAGTAGACCAACTTTTCTAACAACAATAACTAAGAAACTATAAGATTAATTAAAGATGGAAAATTAAAAAAGCAAATTGGTTTAATAATTTTTGTAAAATAAAAACTATAAATAATTAATGCTAATTTAATATTCCAATTTTTTTCATTAACTTTTTTGTAAGATTTAATATACTTTTCTGGGTCGACTCGATTTATGTTTAACTATTTCTTATTTTAGGTGTTTAAGCTAGTAATAAATATAAAAAATATTAAACATGCGGGGCTTGCATTCCACAAGCAACTCGAAACATGAAATGAACAAAATAGTCACCTCTTTGGTTGGTTAATATAAATCGTATACTAAGCATGTCAATATAAACACCTGTTACAAGTCAGCCTCTTAGCCGGTTTAAGTTTTAAGTATTTATAAAAAAGTTCCTATTTACATGTTGAAGAGGTTATTTGAAAAAACTTAATATTTAAGATAACTTTAGTATTTATTTCACTCTAACTATTCATTTCTATATGTGAGATTAATTTCTTAGTCTTTTAAAAATTACTATAAACTATTATCTCTCGCTTCCTCGTTCTCTGGTCTGGACCCTTTTTCATGTGGTTCCTCTTCTCGAGCTAAATATACAACGAAGGTTAACACGACACGATATTACATATTTAAATATATATCCGGTTGGGTTTGATGCTTTTGACACATAAATATATATGTCGTGTTTGGTTTACATATTTGACCCATCAACCAAGTATCCTTCAACCCACCAACCCCGACACTATTGACACCCTATAATTTCCAATATTAAATTTGTTTAAATTCAAAAATCTTAAACAACAAGATTTGCCTACAAGTTAAGAATCTGATAAGATGCAATAACATGATCTG
>BJCO01422880.1:0-12700 GCA_018326465.1 Flaveria floridana | reverse complement strand
TATATATATATATATATATATAGGGGAGGGATCCTAAGAAAACCAACTATTTTTAAGAAAACCAAGAAAATCAATTCTAACCAATCAAGATTTTTCATTAATAATACATATTTAATTATTTCAAAGGGTGTTTTAGTAATTGTCTTTATAACTTATTTTTAGTAAATAATCAATACTGACCAACATCCCTTATTTTTCTCCCCATTATTGAATAAATTAGAAGACTAATTCAAACAATCAAATTTAACGATATGTTTGTTCTTCACCCAATCGATTTTTCCACCATTGTTGCTTAACAATTAGATTCTTTAATCTTTTCTACATATCGATTTTCAGGAAAAATAATCAGTTTCAGCATTCTTATATTCAAGAAGATGATCGTGAAGGAACTGATGATTGATGATGATGATTTTGATGAAGAATTATAGTCTTGAAGAAATCGTCGATGAAGATGATGATGATGAACGATTCCTGCTTTATCAAAAGACACATCATGAATAATGATGATGATGATGATGAACACCCCCCAAAGAACGATGATGATTTACATATGTGGATTACTTATACATAATTACGTAATGATAATGATTTACATACGTGGGTTACGTATACGTAATTACATAACTGAAGAATGATGATGATTTACATAAGTGGGTTACGTATACGAATTACATATATAAAATTATTGGTTATGTATATGTAACTCGTATATGTAACCCGTGGTTTTTACATATGTAACTCATACTTACGTATACGTAAGTAAAAGAATTTCAGTTCTAGAATTTTCAAATCTTCTTCCCCATCTTTTCAGTGTTTTGTTTCTTGTTTATTTATTCAAGTTACATATATGTAACTCACATTCTTTTATGATCGGATTCTGTTTTTTTAATCTCACAAGAGAATTAAGTAACTGCTTACATATACGTAACTCACCTTCTATTCTAATCGTATTCTTCTTTTTTCAAAGAACATGTTTACATATACTTAAGCATGTATGTAATTATAAAAAGTATGCCAAAAATCGTTCTTCGAGTATACTTTGAGTTTGTTTTTAATGAATGCATATTATCTTAAATGCTTTTTTTAATCGTACAAGAGAATTAAGTAATTGGATTACGTATATGTAACTTATGTATATGTATCACTCACTAAAATGGTATACAAAATCAGAAAATTCAAATAGATAGGTAAGTTACATATATGTAACTCAATCAGAATAGAAAGGTAAGTTACATATACCATTTTAGTTAGTGATACATATACATAAGTTTCATCACTTTATTATAATAGCAATTTTCATGTTTTTTGTTTGTTTTATGCTTGTTTACATATAAGTAAGCATTTGTAGGAAGCAAATATATTTTCAACATATATGTCAACATGTTTACGTAGACGTAAGCATGTATGTAATTAATAAAGATCTGCAGAAAAAAAAAACTTTTGTTATTCTAAAAATATTTTAGAATGATATTTGAATAAATTAATTTAATTTTAAATTAAAATAATATTGTGTTTAATTTGAGAGAGAGAGAGAGATTTAAGGGATTTTAGTTATTTTTAAAAATATAAAAATTGTAATTTACCTAAAACACACTTTAATCATTTAATTAAAGCAACTATCTATTAAATATTTACAAATTTGCCATTGATTAATATAAACCATTGATTAATTTTGATCAATGGTTTAAAAGTAATTTTCTTGTTTTTCTTATAAATAGAGGTTTTCTTAAGAACCCTCCCCTATATATATATATATATATATATATATATATATATACACACACACACTATTATATAAAGCATTTGAGAAAAATATCAATGTAATTTTGCTCAAATTTTAAGACATATAAAACAACATTTTAAACACAAGTTACGTGTGTTTTATGCAATGGTTCTTAAATCGCCCCAATTAAATAAACTTGTCCTAATTAATATATTATTTAATACATATTGATGATATAATTTATAAAATTAAGTATCATCTTATTTATTAATATTTAAATTAAAAATTAATTTACATTTACTATTTATATCTATAACTAAATATTATTCAAATTAATTATAATTTTATTTATTAAATAAATATAACTACTAAATATTTACAGAGTAGTAGCAGTCATAATAATAATAATAATAATAATAATAATAATAATAATAATAATAATAATTTTAATAATAATAATAATAATATCCATATATAATCAGTGTTTATATCAGGTCAGTTGCATTATAATTTTCAAAAGAAACTCAGTGACACCCGTCGCATCGCGTGGATCAACCCACTAGTATATGTATGTATGTATGTATGTACGTACGTACGTACGTACGTATATGTATATAATAACTTGGGCCCACTCCTCATCCCTCCCTCTTATTTTTAAATTTAAGGATTTATTCATTATTTTTTTTTTGGAAATTAGGAATCTATATGATTTACTAAGTTTCTACAACAAACGCCCAAGTAAATTAAAAACCTCCCAATGATGCATCAATCAAACCTACCTTAAAGATAAAATTAGTAAAGTACCTGACAATGACATAGGAGAAAGATGAACCCAATCGCTCGTATTCAAAGCGATTTGCTTAAAATCCCTTATCAAAAAGTCCTTATTGAGGTTGTTATGCATAAAACCAAGACTAATCTACTAAATAACCTTTAATTTCCATATCTTCTTGCCGCTGTGTGAATACTAATCTCAAAACAACAAACATTTAAAGACAAATAGGTCTCTTCTATGATCACGAGATTACACAAACATAAAAATAGAATGTTTATAAAAAAAACAAAAGTATCCAAATAGTTATGATCCCTTTAGAACAATCTGGAATAGAATTAAACACATAAAAAATAGACATACAAGTTTCCTGAAGTACCAATAAATTAATATCATATTTACAACATTAGCTCTTTACCTTTTTTACCCACATCTTCATTCCCACAAATGTGTTTAGCACATTCATTGATTCACTAACAAGTCACTCGGCATGTTAATAATTTAGCAAGCCTTGCTTCGCTCCCACTCATCTCATACCGTATAACATTTCCAATCTTGATGTTTTCAAGATTTTAATTAAAAATTAACCCTGTTTTGTAATTTTTGTCTTACAACCTTCACCTTCTTTTAATGTTTCAAAACGAGTTAGGGTCGAACCTTTCTACCTTGTCAGATTGTTGTATAATTTATTCACTTCTATTAATCTGTTAATATTTTCCTTATCAATGTTCCTAAAATCTTTTGGATACTCATCATTGTTTGCGAATCCCACCCCTTCGAATCCCGGAGGTATGGACATCGTGTTATCCTCCTCATCCGTTTGATCTATCACTATGATATCACTATTGATATCCATATTTGCTTCTATTGCTTGGTCCATTTCATTAGTATACAATCCGTATATAATCTTATTAAATGAAAAAGGGTTACTAGATTTCACTTCATTATCCGATTGTTCTATTTCCAAATCATCATCTTATTCATGATTTTGATCCTCTTCTTCACTTTCGGACTTTTAACTCTTACTAGCTCTATCTTCATTATCTATGGATTTATTATATCTTGAAACCCAACTCTCACATTCCTTGACTTTCATTATGAACGACTAAATGGTTGTTTGGTAGTCTTTTAATGGTTCATTAAAAGGCTACATCTTAATGGTTCATAAGGTTAAGAGGTCACATTTTAATGCTTTCCTTTTGACCATCCAGATTTAAGATTACTGATATAAGGGGTTTGGAATTATGTTTATCATGGTTAAGTAGTTAACTCTTATGTACTTAATGAGTTTAAATATAAGGGATTGTGTTGAATATGTTAACTACGAAAATTTTGGTGTTTTGTAGGTTAATCATGATGATTTGACGTGGTTTGGAGAATACACATGGATGACAATTGAAGATCATAATATATAAGATGATAGAGAATTCAATTACGAGAACGTGGCCGTAAACAGGAACGAAAACGGAGTCCAACCGAAGAAGTTATGAAGAAAACAAAATTTAGAAAAATCAGTCCACCATAAGTTACGGCGGAAAAATGACCGACGGTGGTTGATGAAAAAGTGCAACAGAAAGCTTCCAACTTCAGTTACGATGGAAATATGCCTTACGGTGGCCACGCGTGCTGAACTCATTTAAAAGACGAAAAAATTAGGTTTTGATATATCTTTCATTCTAAGTCGTCCCCAAGTGTTAGATTCGTCCCCAAGGCTTCCCGGAGGCTCCCCGAGGCGATTTCAAGGCTTTTCAAGTGTTTCTAATCAATCGGTTTGATTCTTTAATGTTAGATACAATGTTTACCTTTGTTTTTTATTTGTTTTTCGTTGCCATGTCCGGCTAATCCACCCGTGATCTTCTCCGGGTGATTAGGGTTTATACTATGACTTGTTCTTGATGGTTTTTCGTTGAGTTAATGTTCGAACACGGAAAGTTAAGCCGATTAACATTATTTATTATTTAAAGATTCTAAAATACGTGTGTTGCCTTCAATTCAATTGTTCTGGTTTTGATTGTTTTAGATTTCTTTACATATGTAAACGTCAATTTTGGATGGAGTTGGGTAATACAAACGTAGGATATAATTCGAGTAATTCTTTAACAACAGTCTCATTCAATCTATTGTCTTTAATCAAATCAACCCGGTTATGTCTATGTAGCCGTTTTTAACTATCAAAGTAAGTTTAAGTTGTAAACCTTAACCTGGAGGGGATTACTCTTCCCCATCATTGTTTGTAATCAAATTACTTATCAAGTTCGTTACTTTTCGCAACTAGTCATTTTTACTAAGTTTTTGTAATCAAGCAATAACCTTTTGAATTTAACTATAATTTCCACATATTCCATGTGGATGGACCCGACTTACCCTAGCTATCTTAGGTGAGTTTGGAACCTTATAAACTGTTTTTGATTAGGCCTGACAAACCCGCAATCAAAATGGCGCCGTTGCCGGGGAATTAATGCGCAAAGTGTCAAGTTTAAATTTTATTTGTTTTGCTTATTTTATTTACTCTTTTTTCTTTGTTACGCTAGGTGTGCTTGTGTGTGCATGTGACAGCTCAGTGCATGCATACTCGGTACATAAAGAACAAATCCCCGTTAGTGTTTGATCCAGAAGTTGAAAATACCGCTCGAAGAAATCGAGCACAATCCCATGCAAAAACCCAATCATCTAGTGCAGTCAAAGAGTGCGAGATGGAACACAACCCACCACCATCTTTTAACCAAAATCCACCCAATGACCAACCTCCAAATCCACCACTTGATCAACCTCCACCAAACCAACGAAATGACCTATTACCATTCCCAAATTTGCAGCCACAAGCACAAAACCCAATTGGCCACTACCTACCACCTCAAAGACAAAATCCTTATCCTTAACCAAGGCAGAACCCCTACCAACATGGACCCCCAAGACAGAATCTAAGACAACAAAGGGGGGGGGGTAACAGGTTCAAGGAAGAAGTAGACAGACTTGACAAGCTGAGTAACCATACTTGGGATGATGACATAGATGGACGAAGTGATGGGTATGAAGAGGAATATGCTGAAGATGAAAGGCAATACAATGAACCCAATAACAATCCAGGCCGGTATAGACAGAATGAACAACCAAGGTAGCAAAGGTAGAATCTGGGCCGAGGTCAAGGTCGAAGGCAAGAATTACCTCGGGCGAATCGAAAACCCAGGCTTCAACCACACCAAGCTATAGTTCAAGGGGTTGATAGCCATTTTTGCCCCACCATAGCTGGAGCTGCATCACCCATAGTCAGACCGCAAGTTAGAGGGAGGTCATTTGAGATTAGATCTAACAATCTGGCTATTCTTCCTGAGTTTCATGCATTATCAAAGGAAGAACCTTACTTGAATCTGAATGAGTTTAGTACCATTTGTGAGACCATTGGGTTACAAGTTTTTACATCTGAGGAAGTGATGTTAGTTCTATCCCAGTTTACATTGAAAGGAAATGTAAAGAAGTGGTTCCATTCACTACCTGCTACCAACATTTACACTTGGGAGCAAATGCAGCAGGCGTTCTTAGAGAAATACTACACACCACAGAAGACAAGTGAAGTCAGGACTGCTATTCGTACCTTCAGTCAGCAACAAGATGAGCCATTTCATAAGGCTTGGATAAGATTCAAGGAGTTATTGAGAACCTGTCCACATCATGACATTCCCTAATGGGAATTGATTTCTTCCTTTTATGATGGGTTATCTGCTGAAGATGTGAGAGATGTGAATTCAACAAGTGCAGGAACCTTCATGACTAATACTGAGGATGATGATTGGAAGTTATTAGAGGATGAGTATACATTCAAAAAGACAAGCTCAGTCTCAGTGGAAATCAAGGATTGTGGTTGATGATTCGGATAGAAGGACTTCCAGGTTAGGTCAGTTAGCAGGTAAGGCTACAATAAAGGCTACAAGCTCTTTCACTATATGTCAGGGATGTGGTGAAGCTGGACACACTACCAGAGATTGTCCAGAGTTTGATGAGGGGTTGGAAGAGGTGAATTATGTATAGGGTGATAGGCGACCATACAACAACAACACCAATAATAACACCTATCACCCCAGTTTGAGGAATCACCCAGGTTTGAGGAATCACCCAAACCTCATATATGGTAACCCAGACAACCAATTGAACCCAAACTTTCAAGGGTAATTCACATCAATAATATCAAAACAGGTCTATGGGTCAAAGTGGTCAATACAATCAGGGGAACTATAACAGGGGTGGTCAGAGGAACTACTAGAATAACCAGGAACAGGTGGATTGGGAGGAAATGTAGAGCCATAAAACATGGAGCTTCTGGAATTTATGAAGGAGATGAAGAAATCAAATAAGGTGAGAGATAAGAGCTATGAGGCTTTGAGCAAGCAAGTTGGTCAACTAGCAGAAGAAGTGGCCGCTCTTAGGAAAGATCCGGGGAAGCTACCAAGTGATACAATCATGAATCCACAACATCAAGGGACAAACATAAAGAACATGAAAAATGTCCACATTAATTCGGTTAGTATCCTTCCCAATTCTAAAATTTTCACTGACGACTTTACTTCTTTTTCAACACAAGTTGCAAGTAAGGAAAACGAAGTCGATGTAGTAGAAGAGAGTGACCCGGGAGCACCCATTGTTCCAATCAAAGTGGGGAAGTTCAACATAAAAAGGGCCCTCTTGGATTATGGAGCAAGTGTTAGTATCATGTCTGGTGCGTTATATCATCAATATGAATTTGGCCCTTTATAGGAGGTTGACACCACCATGGTGTTAGCTGACTTGACTTGCAAACGTCCTCGGGGGATGGTAAAAGATGTGATCATCAAGTTAGGAGATTTCTACTACTCGGTGGACTTTATGGTGCTTGACTATGCACCAGTGAGAACAAACGAGCAACAAAAGGTTATTTTAGGGTGACCATTTTTGGCAACTACCAATGCTCAAATCAACTGTCGGGATGGAACAATTGATATGACATGTGAAACTCGTAAGTTATGTTTTGATGTGTTTTCCAAGTCGATCACCTATTTTGTTAATGACAATCTTTTTGATGCAAATGTGACTAACGTGTGTGTTCCTCGCTACATCTCACATGTAAGCGAGCACATAACTTTTGATAATGGTTACAAGTATGATAGGGATAATTAGGTGGACTTGAAACAGTTTGTAGATTCAAAAGAAAATAAAGAGCGATTGATGGAGATGGAAATAAAACATGAGAATCCAAAATGGAAGAAAAAAGTTGGTGATCCACCTGATCCTAAAAATGCTCAAGTTAAGACAACGATGTTCGTTCCATGTTTGGATGAAGTTGGGAACCCACTAGATCAACAAAAGCAAACAGTTATAGAACTCTAAGAAGGCAAGCACCACTTTCGACCACCATGAGTGGTGACAGGTATGGTCTGGCTGAAGACCTAAAACTTAGCGCTACTTGGGAGGCAACCTGAGATGTTTGTAATTTTTAGTTATTTTTATGATATTTTTTGTTTGGAACTTTGTGGGTGTGTTCACTAGAAACCCTCACAGACTTCACTCGTCTACTTGGGCCTATCGAGAGGTTTAAAAGGCTTGTTTCATATGCTAAATGCAACCGTGATTCCTACAAAAGTGAGTTTTATTATTTTTTTAGTTTTTGTTTTATCTTTTTAGCTTCAAGCCGATGTAAACATGCAAGTGTGGGGAAGCACATGGAAATTTAATAGCATATTTGATGAGGTGCTTAACAAGTTTACCCATAATCTTCATGTAACAATATTGAAGCACTATCAGATCATCTGTCATCAGATCCATGTGTACTTTCTTTGACTTTATTTGCTATTTTTGTTTTACACTGGTAGGAGTGTTTGGGGTTGGTAAAGTTCACAAGAAGTAATGTTGAATTTAAAACAACCATTCATTGGGGACAAAGTATCCCAAGTGTGGGGATGAGGGAATCATCGGTACACATATTTTGGAGAAATGGAAATTTGGACTAAATTTTAAAATTTTTAACATTTTTCTCTAAAAATACTAATTATTGGTTAAGGTTCTTGGTCATGGTAATTCCCTAAATGATAAAACCCGGTTGGTTTGTGGGAAGTGGAAAGGGAATGCCTAACTAGGGGTGGCCAACTTTAGGTGTAGTAAACTTGCATGTGTTCTGTCGGCAACCCAAGTCCACTGTTTTCATATGTGAGAAGCCTATTCGTTGAAATTATTATATCTATTTGCTTGTTTGGAGTGTGCAATGATGCTTATTAAGTGATAGAACTTGGGGGCGCGTGCATCTTGAAACTCGAGATCGGGATTCACATTGAAATGATTGAGGCATTAAGATCAACCATAGAACAACCCCATAGGACCCACTTACCTAAAATTTATCCGTAGTAGCCAATTTTGAACCTTTACCCATTCGCTTGTTTCAATAAACCCCTTTGAACCATTAGCCTTTTGCTTAGCCTTTTTGTTTGTTCACCCGTATGATGAAAACTTGAGTACTTGGTGAGAGTTGTAGTGTTAAGTTGATCTGACTTCATGTTCAAAAGTTGTAAAAAAATAAAAAAAATAAGAAAAATAGTAAAGAAAAAGAAAAAAAATGAAAAGAAAAGAAAATGGTGTCGAAATAGTTAAGTTGAAAGACTGAGATATTAGACAAGAAAAAGATTGTGATTTGAAGTATATAATAATTAACTCAAGTTTTCCATCACTCTAGTCACTATACCCCAAATTACCCCTACCTGAACCTAAACCTAACATTACAACCTTTGAAAAGCCCTCATGATTGGTGTGGTATCTTGTGTTAGTGGGTGGAGAGATGATTGCTTCACAAGCCCTATGCTCACTAGTTTGTATTATTCTTTGAGTGCCTCATAAATACCGGCGCATCTTTGGCCGAGCTAGAAATTAAACCGAGTGGAGAGTTTCATTATGAGGGGCGTGACATGTGCAAGGGAGCCACTTAGGGTCTGAGAGTTTAGTTACGAAATCCAATAGGTTAGAGGTTGTGTGATTGTAAACGGAGTCATGATTATCAAGTTTAGGAATTGGGTATGACTTTTAACCTTGGGTGATTGTTAGTATTTGTGTGTCTTATTTGAAAAAGTTTTAACCCGAATTATTGACTTTTAAAAGCAACCTCGCTTGAGGGCAAGCAATAAACAAGTGTGGGGATATGATGTAAGGGGTTTGGAATTATGTTTATCATGGTTAAGTGGTTAACTCTTTTGTACTTAATGAGTTTAAATATAAGGGATTGTGTTGAATATGTTAACTACGATGATTTGGTGTTTTGTAGGTTAATCATGATGATTTGACGTGGTTTGGAGAATACACATGGATGACAATTGAAGATCATGATATATGAGATGATAGAGGATTCAATTACGAGAATGTGACCGCAAACATGAATGAAAACGGAGTCCAAACGAAGAAGTTATTAAGAAAAAAAGATTTAGAAAAATCAATCCACCATAAGTTACGGCTGAAAAATGACCAACGGTGGTTGATGAAAAAGTGCAACAAAAGCTTCCAACGTCAGTTACGGTGGAAATATGCCTTACGGTGGCCACGCGTGCTGAACTCATTTAAAAGACGAAAAAATTAGGTTTTGATATATCTTTCATTCTAAGTCGTCCCCAAGTGTTAGATTCGTCCCCAAGGCTTCCCGGAGGCTCCCGGAGGCGATTTCAAGGCTTTTCAAGTGTTTTTAATCATTCGGTTTGATTTTTTAACGTTAGATACAATGTTTACCTTTGTTTTTGATTTGTTTTTTCGTTGTCATGTCCGGCTAATCCACCCGTGATCTTCTCCGGGTGATTAGGGTTTATACTATGACTTGTTCTTGATGGTTTTTGGTTGAGTCAATGTTCGAACATGGCAAGTTAAGCCGAGTAACACAATTTATTGTTTAAAGATTCTAAAATACGTGTGTTGCCTTCAATCCAGTTGTTCTGGTTTTGATTGTTTTAGATTTCTTTACATCTGTAAACGTTAATTTTGGATGGAGGTGGGTAATACAAACGTAGGATATGATTCGAGTAATTCTTTAACAACAGTCTCATTCAATCTATTGTCTTTAATCAAATCAACCCGGTTATGTCTATGTAACCGTTTTTAACTATCAAAGCAAGTTTAAGTTGTAAACCTTAATCCGGAGGGGATTACTCTTCCCCACCATTGTTTGCAATCAAAATACTTATCAAGTTCGTTACTTTTCACAATTAGTCATTTCTACTAAGTTTTTGTAATCAATCAATAACCTTTTGAATTTAACTACAATTTCCACATATTCCCTGTGGATCGACCCGACTTACCCTAACTATTTTAGGTGAGTTTGGAACCTTATAAATTGTTTTTGATTTGGCCTGACAAACCGATATCAAAAAGATTATGAACCATTAAAATGTAGTTTTTTAATAACATTAATAGGTAATCCTTTAATGACTTATTAAACAACCCTTAACCCAATAACCATAAAGATCATTTCCATTATATTTGTGTTTTCTTTTGTTAATATGCACACTCTTTCTAACGACAAGCTTTCTTCTATATGTCTTCAACAAGTCTGAATAAGTGGAGTCTCATTTGATCATCCATAGCCTTCTCGAAAAGTAGGAAAAAGTTCCAAAATACTATTGTCCTACATGTAAAATACAAAATGGAATATTTTATGATTGTTGATTTGAAAATAACTTGTGAGCTACAAAATACAGGTTCAGTCATCTTACACATTAACACCCACGAATCTTCTCACAAACTTTTTCAAAGCAATTTATGCAATCCCACAAACCTAATTATACTTTAAGATTATCATTTACCTTTATTTCTTAAAATCACTATATTTATTTAATAACTAATTTATTTTTTAATATCGTATGTAGAGATATAAAAAAATTATCATACATAATACATAATTAAGGGCAAAATTATAAAATTTATAAATTTTAAAACGTGACACGATTATAAATAATCTAAAATTAGAACACTACATAATATTATAAAGTTAAATAAGTTTGAATGAAATTTATTTAAGTTATAAAGGGTTGTTTGGTAGCCTCTTAATGGTTTCATTAAGAGACTACCTCTGAACCGTTAACATGCTTACGTGTTTGTTTAAAAAAAGGAGGCTCTGATTCAGTGCTGAATGGTTCAGATATAAAAAGGTGCTGAATGGAGATTGGGACTAGGGCCGTTGACGCTCGCTCGACGTTCGTTCGGAATTTGCTCGAAAAATGCTCGTTCGAATTTTTGCTCGGTTGTAAACGAGCCGATCGGCTTGGATCGGTTTGTAAACAAGCCAAGCACGAGCAAAGGTCCGCTCGGTTCGCTTCGGATCGAATTAATATGTATATATAATTTATACGTAGCACTCTAGTAGATTTGAACTGTTATATAGAAATATATAAATATATTTATGCATACTTGATCAATCAATCTAATATAGAATTCTATATTAAACATAAAAGAGAAATCCTAAGCCGTTAAGAGATATATATTTTTTAATATTCTCCCGCTCTCACCGTCATCGTTATTTTCAATATGTTCTCCGCCTTATCGGCTACAGTCTTACCTTCATCGTCAACCACAACGTATTGTCATCCATAAAAATGTTATGTAATGAAATGTGTCTGATTTTTAAGTCAATAAACCTTATTCGTTGTAGTATAAATCGTATGAGACACAAGACAGTTGAGTTGTATAAATTGTTCGCCGCTCTTTTGCGCTCGCTCGACGTTCACTCGAAAATTTAACGCTTGAAAAATGCTCGTTCGATTTTCTGCTAGGTTGTAAACGAGCCGATCGGCTCTGTTCGGTTTAGAAACGAGCCAAGCACGAGTAAAGGTTCGCTCGGTTCGGCTCGGCTCGTGAACAGCCCTAATTGGGACACAAATACCCTCACAAAACCTAACCCATCTTCAACTCCATCTTCAACTACATATTCAACTCCCGTCACCCCCTCACCCCATCTACCACCGACCTCCACCATAACACCGCCGTCCGACTGTCGGCCGGCCAACACCTCTAACACTATGATCGCACAACATCCCGGTCGCCCCCTTCAGCCCGACTGCAGAACCCTCCGCAAACCACCCCCGACCTCCGCAGACCACTGCCCCGCAACTCCCTCCGCCGCCCGCCACCTCTGCTATCCCCGTCTCCGCCATCCCCGTCTCCGCCATCCCCGCCTCCGCCATCCCCGCCTCCGCCATCCCCGCCTCCGCCAT
>BJCO01422870.1:0-11067 GCA_018326465.1 Flaveria floridana | reverse complement strand
GATTCTAGCACGGGAGATGTAGGAGCAGGAAGCAGAATGATGAGAGTGTATGAGAAAACTTGAATGATTTAGTGTTTTTTATTTGGGGTAACTTTGTAAAATAGTAACCAACTTTCAAAAGTGTTCTAAGTAGGTAACTCAAGTTTTAAAAATGTTCCAATTAGTTCACTCAATTTTTATATTTTATATAAATTAAACGTCTTAACATGTTTTTAGCATGTTATACATTTAGTTTCAATTAGAAAATATTTTTTTCTATCTTTTGATGCTGATATGTAATGTTGACGTAAATTGTAGGTAATTTTTTTTCATAATTAACATGTTTTTTTTAACATAATGTTATATATTGAAAATTCTGATCCCACGTCTTCTTCATCGTTACTTTCTTGACATTTGAAAATTTAATGATTACTTGATTTGATCGTTTGTTGGTCCAATTTGAGAAATATATGCATGAGTGACTAAATTTAAACAATTTTAAAAATTAATTACTATTATGTGATATTTTCCTTTTTTATCATACTTGATTGTTGGTGGTAGTACAAGATTTGGGATTGCTATATATGCTTACCTTTCTAAATTACCTAATTTAACGGAATGAATATCTTTATCTTTATCTTTACTGCTATATAATACTTAAGATTAGGTTAATAAGGTAATTTCATCAAAATTCTTAAGACGCGCCCTTTGATTACCGTGAACCTTCTTCAGTTGTGTCTTCCCCTACGCCTTCTTCACCGGTTGAGAATCATTCAATGAAATCTTCTTCAATCGTCTCTTCACATATGCCTTCTTCATTAGTTCTTCACAGAATCATTCAATGAAATTCAATGCAGGTGTTTTTTTACTTCGGCACTCTCACTTTTCTTTCTCATCATCCAAGCTTGAGATTGGTTTTTCTTCTTGATTCCAAACTGTCATAATTCACCTGGGTAAAAACCCATCTGCTTTGATCTCTCCTCTTTCTCTCAAAAAGAATCACCATCGTAATTAGGGTTTTGATCAAAGGAATGGAATGATTTGACGGTGAATCAAAGGTTGGACTGTCACTATTTATAATCTCGTATGTTTCTTGGGCTCCAACATATCTAACTCAGGCAATGCACGGACCTTTCTCAAGCGTAGGTCAGCGTTAGTGAAGATTTAATGGAAGGTGTTAAGGTTAAGGTATCCATTTCACGAAATTAAGCAGGTAGAAATATTGGGGCGAGATTCGAACTTTCCATCACCTGATGATGAAATTGATACATCTAAACCTATATTTGATTTTCTTCGTATGTTCACTTATCTAAGGTATGTAAAACGATTAACCATGTGGAAATAACTAAATTTACCATTATGTCATTTGTGTATCCTGTTTGTATGTTGTTTTACTTGAATGATAGTGAGCCCTTTTTGTATTTTGTGTCTACAAATTAGTGCTAGGATGTTTGATTAGAGATGTTTGTTTATCATGATTAATTGTTTACTTTTGAAGTTATGTAATTGAAGCAAATCAAGCCAGTTTTGCTACACTTGAAGGAAATCAAACAATTATATTTGATATTTAAACATTTCATGTTTTAGTTTCTTACTTATCTTCACTGCAGGAGCTGGTTACATGTGGGTCATCTTTCTGGATACACAACCAAAGATATTTTTGCTCGATTTAAAACGGATGCAAGGTTTTAATGTTCTGCATCTAATAGAATGGGACACATTTGAGGTGTGTTATTATTTTTCAATAAATTAAATTTTAATTTGTACCATATTTTTATTATTGTTTTCAGAGAGTATCGAAGGTTATTGCTCTTGATGTTGTGCAAACAAGTACTCACCTAAAGATTACAACCTTAAAGAATACTAACCGATTCCAAAGACAGGTAATTTACATTTAACTCCATGGTTTATAACTTTTTTGTAACACATTATTGGATTATGTTAGTTTTCAACTGAAGTCTTTAGGCTTCTCATTTAACTAGGATCGTGAAATTTCTATAATAGAACCGGATTATTACAAATTGACACAATGGATCTATCAACAGCTTCTAATTAAAGAAAGGGCTAGCATTAGTTATGTTATGTGGAGTCGTTGATCCTCACTTGAGGTAATCTATTAACGCATTAATTAATTATTTAAGGCTAAACCTTTAAACCAATTTAAAATTTAAATTGGGATGAGAATGTTTGATATTTTATCTTACACTAGAAGCTGTGAGTTTTTTCTTTTCTTTTTTAACAGATTTTAGAAGCATTTAAACATACAATTGAATATCTGATTCTGAAATGTACATCTAATCTTAACCAATATATAAGCTTTAACCAATATATAGTAATTAAGGCAACACTTTGTGTTAGGTTGAATTGATGAATAAGAACATGATTTGTGTTACCTATTTATCCAAACAATACATGTTAATTCATTTTTCTCTTTAACAATATGTTTTCATGATAGATTCAGGTCCAAAAGGTTGCCCAAAGAAAGTTAAAGTAGCAAAGGATTACCAAGACTCAAACTCACTCTGAGGTGATGTCATGTTTTAACGATGTTTTTATATTGCAGCTTATATTATTCCATAATCATTTTGTAATTGTTTTAATGTCATCATGATCTTTGTTTTAGTGCTTAGCATGATGAATTACATCAAGATGTTGATGCAACTACGGTAGAAATTACCTTTGGTGATTGCCTTGGTGCTCTTCTTGACACATACTAACACACATTGTACGCAAACTTGACCATTTATTTATTGTGATAAACAATTTATATATACATGATTTATGTGATTAATGATTTAGGGTATAGTTTTGGATTTGCAATATAAGTTTGAATTTGGTGGTGATTATTTTATACTAATGTTGTTATGCTTGTTTACTGCCTTTTATGTTTCACATAGGAATGATTTCCCAGGTGACTGTGCTTTGTTTGAATCTTTGACTTTTATTATGAAACCTCTTACTTATGAAATTCAAAAGCTGGCATGGATTTTCTTAAAAGCTTTTGCATCGACATCTTTTGGCTTTGTAGTTCAAGTTATATAATATAAGTTAGTTGATATTTCTTTATAACCTGAAATATTCCTATTTTTTTCAATGTTTAGAATTTTTCATTTGACCTAAGAAGTCAAACATGTCTATTTTTTTAGTATCAAAGTGAGCATGGATGGAAACCACAAATCTACATGGGATTATGTGAGAAACAAATAGCAAAAAGTCAAACCGTGGTATGTTAAGTTTTTTATTTTTTAGTGTTAATCATCATCACATTGCTAGGGTTTTCTAATTTTGTATCGAGTTTTGATTTGCTTCTTTGTTCATCTGTCAATATGAATTGACCTTGCAAAATGACTAAGTGGGTTGTTTCGACTAAAAGATGTGAAAGGCTAACAAAGAGTAGTGTTCTGCTAAATAATTAACATGAACACTAAAAACACTTACATGTTATGTAGCAAATTTTAGAATGGTCTTTATTACAACAAATCATCTAAGTAGTTTGACATGTTACAATACGTGATCCATTTTACATTACAAGCACATTCTAACTACTTTTGACATATGATATTTTGCTGTGACACACTAGAAGAGAAAAAGAAGAATGAAAATGTAATATTTGCCTGGTTTGATTCTAATGAATTTTAAATCAAAGCCTTAATGTAAGGCCCTGTTCCCGGAACACTTACACTTGGACCGTCATGGCAAAAAACATTTAAAAATACATTATTTTGCAGCGGAATTTAAAAACTTTCATTAATAATTAAAAACATGTTATTTCAGTACATTACATCATTCGTTTACATATCAAAATACAATAACATGTCAAAATATGGATGCCAGCCTCAAAACGCTCCTAGTAGCTTATGCATCCATGCCTACAACTCCTCAGCATCAACAAAATACCTGCCAACTATCATGCATACAAAAGTCAGCGACGCTGAGTGAGTTCTAATTTTATAATAAAAATACTTTACTTCCTTTGAAAACCAAAACATTACATTCGTTCATGATCATACATCAAACGTACACATTGATAATAATTATTATTATCTTTATCATCGTTCATTCGTTCCTTCTTTACATTACTTACCATTATACGAATCATGTCTCATGCAATACCCCAGACTCATGCTCGAAAGCTGTACTGTGTTGGGGGTTTGTTTATGTTCGAAGACTGACACAGTACCGGGGTACGTGACAAGGATCCCCTTCGAGTCAATCTCAAGGATTGAACTCCCTTCGAGTCAATCTTAACGATTGAGCTCCCTTCGAGTCAATAATAGACTCCCTTTTTCATTATCTTTCACTTTCATCCAGACCAATGTGCAATACCCTGAACATTGTGCACGAAGTTGATACTGGGCCGAAATCTATAAATAGACCCCTAACATTGTGCACGAAGCGTGACCTAGTACCTAGGGCATGCCACAAGGGTCCCGTCAATCTCAATGATTAACCGTGTATGCATCCTTCGGGTTAGCTAAACTGCACATAGTTGAGCTAGCGACAACATGGTCGTGCACCTCCCTTCGTTTGCTTGCAAGCCTTTCATTCTTTCATTACGTTCCGCTTTTCATTATTGTTATCTTTCACTTCATTACATAATACTTTACGTTCATTCATTCATGCATCTTACCACTAAAGTCATAACATAATACATAACGTATTACATATACATACGTTTTGAAAACCGTTTAACGAAGAAAGATAACACATCACACACACATACACATCATAAACCTCATCATATCATCATGCATACATCAAGCATAAGCCATCACATCACAACGGGGTCTATCTCAAACATCTCCTTCTTAAAACCCCTTAGAAAATCCTAAGTCCAAAGTGAGGCACATGGAACCTTTTAGGCGCATGAGCATAAAAGTTCTAAGCATAAATCAGTCTGGGCGCATTAGCACTATGCAGTCGTATGAGCCCTGCTTAGGCGCATTAACACTTAGGCACATGAGCAACTCTGGGCGCATGAGCACTATTCGGGTGCATGGTCAACACTTTAGGCGCAAGGGTAATCTGGGTGCATGGGGTACTATTCAGGCATATGGCCAACATTTAGCCGCCTGGACAACCTTCTGGGTGCATGGCTACTATTTGGATGCATGACCGTGGGCGCATGAGGACAGTTAGGCGCATGAGGACAGTTAGGCGCATGAGGACAGTTAGGCGCATGAGGTAAGTTGGGCGCATGTGAACATTCTGAAATGTTTTCTATACTACAATCAACACCCGAATACCATTCTAACACCTCCCAACATAGATCTATCATACTAAAGGCTCTTAAACATACTAAACATCAATTCTAACCCATAAACAAACTTAAAACATACATATACAGAACATCCTTTGAACAACAAGCTGAAACCCACGGTTATGTTTAAAAATGTTTGTTTAGTATGCATAATAGTCCCAAGAAGTTGAAAATCAGTAAAAAAGGGGTTCTAGAACTCACCTGAAGCAACCTTCGAGCAACTCACTTCAGATCCGAGACTTTCCTTTGCAGCCTCTTCTTCCTCTTTCTCTCTCTAAAACCGAGAACTTCTTCCTTCTTTCTTCCTTTTTTAACCGAGGATCGTGGGTGTGGAAGAAGAAGTGGGCGGCCATGCCCTTTAAACCATAAATAATAGGTTTTGTACTTTGTACGCTTTACCCCTTTCTACTTGTGTCCATATTCTTTTTTCTTTTTATATACTTTCCTTTGTCCTTCTTTTTAAATAAAATTCAGGGTGTTACAAGTCCACCCCCCTTAAACTGGTTTCGTCCCCGAAACCTGTCGCTTCTCGAACAGTTACGGGTATTGCTGTCTCATCTCTTCCTTGATCTCATACGTAAGCTTAGCCCCCTTCTGGATTCATTATACTCGCATAAGTGAAACCACCATTCTCCTTAGCCATTCTCTTCTTTCTATCAAAATGGCCATCAGTTGCTCCTCGTAGTTGAATCGCTCATCTATCTCGATATTCTCTAGTGCCACGATCATATCCTCACCGATTGAGCACTTTCTTAAACGAGATACGTGGAACGTCGGATGAGTTCTACTTAACTCATCGGTGTAGCTCCAGTCGATGTGTCACTTCTCCTACCTGAGCAACGATTCGGAATGACCCTCTATACCTTAGTATTAGCTTTATTCGCTTTCTAAATCAAATGATCTCCTTTTCCAAAATGAGGCCTTCATCATTACTCCATCACCGTAGGTCAGCAACGAACTCTCGTCGGGCGCGACTGATCAAAGCGCCTTCTTGCAACACTCGGTGTTTGCCTTATAGGCTGTTAGCCAATTCATCCTTAGGTGTACGCATATCCACCTAAGTCTGTTATGAACAGTCCAACAGGAACAAGCGTTCTCTCAGTTCTATCGCACAATCCTCTAGGGCATCAGGTAACCTAGTGGGCTTACCAATAGCAATTTCTACATCGATGGCTCATCGATCTTCCTACTCCTAACATGCAGCTTAACACAAGGGCAGCAGGAACAAAACTACTACTAGCACCACAATCAAAGCATAAATGCACAAATTTAAATTTCCAGAAACGTAAATGTCCTCAAGTTGAAGTCCGCTCTAGCCTCCTCTCGGTCAGGGCAGATGCCCTGACCTTCATCCTCTGTTCCCCGTCCTCGCACCGGAGCTTCCTGCCCTCGACTTCTTGCAATCTCTACTCATGTGTCCAGTAGCATTAGCCATATGACAATCCCTCGCCTTGTGTCCCTCCTTCCCACACTAAAAACAGACGTTCAATCCCCACTTGCACTCCCTTCGTGGCCTCTATCGCACTTCTTGCATACCTCTTCCCTCCTTGTTACCCTCTTCTGATCATCGACCCTCATTGTCATACCTTTAGCCATAAATCCACCATCATTATCCCACCTTCTATTCCCATTCTTAACATGACCTTGTCCCTTCTCTACACCCACTATCGCCACCGCCTCCCGCTCGTCATACAGTCTCCCTGCTAGGTCAACCACCGACCTAAATGTATTTGGTCAGGCAACAATCAGATGTCTGCGGATATCTTCCGGCAGTCCTTGAATGTACCTCTTGATCTTTCATGACACAGGCATCACCTGATCTGGCACCAGCCTTGCCATCTCATTGAACATTGTGGTGTACTATTGGTGTGTTATGGTCTTTGCCTCCAATTGCAAGAACTCCCTCTCAACTTTGTCCAGCTCTCTATAAGGGAAAAACTCCTTGACTACCAACCTCTTCAGCTCCTTCCACCTCATCCTGCTAATGGCCCTACTACCCTCGGCCTGGACAATGTTATCCCACCAGCATAAGGACGAATCCACAAACGAGTGGGTAGAAAACTTCACCTTTTGATCCTCTCGGCATTCGCTGATATCGAGTACTACCTCCATCTTTTCACCCAACAGTGAGCAGCCGCAACACTCCTATTTCCATCAAACGTTGGGGGCCTGCATCTTTGGAATGCCCTATAGCTGCATCCCCTCGCACTTTCTCGCACTGCCTTATTCTCATCATCACTGGAGATAACCATATCAGTATCTGGTTGCTCCATTTCCCTAGAACCTCTAGCTTCACCCTCTCGTCGGGTGGTTCTCCTCTTCTCCTCCTTTTCTTTTTCCTTATCTTCCCTCACAACACGAATAACTTCGGTCACTACAGAGGGCTGAATCGTCTGCATGACCTGATGAACCTTCTCAACCACCGCCTCCTTCACTAAGGCCCCTAGATTGGCGCTCTTATCAACGCCCTCATGCTGATGAACCTCGGGACCTATAGGGGTTGTTTTAGCAGTCCTAATCCGTCTCCTTATGGCACGTGTTCCAGCACCACGTCCACCACCTACTCCTCGGGAAGCCTTCGAAGATCTACCACCGACGATCTCTAAACACTATAAGATTTAAACACCAACACGGTCATTCAAGGCAACAGCTCGGATTAAGTCAAGTATAGTAAGTCCCTAATTACAGTGTCCAGTTGTGATTAGCCACTTACTTTACTCTTAGTTCCCAAGCATTCCCTATCCTGACTACATCAGTATCTAAATCTACACAAAACATATAAGCCACATATCATGCGCACATAATACCAGTCAACATTAACTTACATAAAACGTTTACGTAAAACCTTTACATGCAGGCACGTAGCTACTAGGACTGACATCCCTTTCCTTTAGTACCATTCCCAGTTTAAGATTAGGTTTTTGAAAATATTTACCCAATTCTCTTAAACTTTGGCTCTGCTACCAACTTGTAAGGCCCCGTTCCCAGAACGCTTACACTTGGCCCGTTATCGCATAAAACATTTAAAAATATATTATTTTGCAGCGGAATTTAAAAACTTTTATTAATAATTAAAAACATGTCATTTCAGTACATTACATCATTCGTTTACATATGAAAATACAAACATGTCAAAATATGGATGTCAGCCTCAAAACGCTCCCAGTAGCTTATGCATCCATGCACGCAACTCCTCAGCATCAACAAAATACCTGCCAACTATCATGCATACAAAAGTCAGTGACGCTGAGTGAGTTCTAGTTTTATAATAAAAATACTTTACTTTCTTTGAAAACCCAAACCTTACATTCGTTAGTGGTCATACATCATGCGTACACATTGATAATAATTATTATTATCTTTATCATCGTTCATTCGTTCCCTCTTTACATTACTTACCATTTACGAATCCCGTCTCATGCAATACCACCATCTCATGCTTGAAACCTGATACTGTGCCGGGACCTGTAAACAAACCTCCGACTCATGTTCGAATACTGACACAGTACTGGGGTACGCGACAAGGATCCTATTCGATTCAATCTCAAGGATTGAACTCCCTTCTAGTCAATCTTAACGATTGAGCTCCCTTCGAGTAAATAATAGACTCCCTTTTTCATTATCTTTCACTTTTATCCAGACCAATGTGCAATACCCCGAATATTATGCATGAAGCTGATACTGGGCCAAAGTCTATAAATAGACCCCTAACATTGTGCACGAAGGGTGACCCAGTACCTAGAGCATGCCACAAGGGTCCCGTCAATCTCAATGATTGATCCTGTGTGCATCATTCGGGTTAGCTAAACCGCACACAGTTGAGCTAACGACAACATGGTCGTGCACCTCCCTTCGTTTTCTTGCAAGCCTTTCATTCGTTCATTACGTTCAACTTTTCATTATAGTTATCTTTCACTTCATTACATAATACGTTACGCTCATTCATTCATACATCTTACCACGTAAAGTCATAACATAATACATAACGTATTACATAACATAATAAATACATTTTGAAAACCGTTTAACGAAGAAAGATAACACATCACACACACATACACATCATAAACCTCATCACATCATCATGCATACATCAAGCATAAGCCATCACATCACAACGGGACCTATCTCAAACATCTCCCTCTTAAAACCCCTTAGAAAATCCTAAGTCCAAAGTAAGGCACATGGAACATTTCAGGTGCATGAGCATAAAAATTCTAAGTATAAATAAGTCTGGGCGCATTAGCACTATGCAGGCGCATGAGCCCTGCTTAGGCGCATCAACACTTAGGCGCAGAAGCAACTCTGGGAGCATGAGCACTATTCGGGTGCATGGTCAACACTTTAGGTTCATGGGAATTCTGGGCGCATGGTGTACTATTCAGGCATATGGCCAACACTTAGCCGCCTGGACAACCTTCTGGGAGCATGACTACTATTTGGGCGCATCACCTTGGGCGCATGAGGACAGTTAGACGCATGAAGTAAGTTGGGCGCATGAGAACATTCTGAAATGTTTTCTATACTACAATCAACACCTGAATACCATTCTAACACCTCCCAACATAGATCTATCATACTAAAGACACTTAAACATACTAAACATCAATTCTAACCCATAAACAAACTTAAAACATACATATACAGAACATCCTTTGAACAACAAGCAGAAACCCACGGTTACGTTTAAAAATGTTTGTTTAGTATGCATAATAGTCCCAAGAAGTTGAAAATCAGTAAAAAAGGGGTTCTAGAACTCACCTGAAGCAACCTTCGAGCAACTCACTTCAGATCCGAGACTCTCCTTTGCAGCCTCTTCTTCCTCTTTCTCTCTCTAAAACCGAGAACTTCTTCCTTCTTTTTTCCTTTTTCAACCGAGGATGGTGTAACACCCCGCTTATAGCGGAAACACGAGGATGTAACGGACGGGATCGTCATAACACATTGTTAAGTTAATAGAGATGCATTAAATGATGAAGGTCAACGTGTCATGACGTCACCCGACACAAATGGAGACTTGTGTCGTAGTTAGTCAATTCCACGACAAACATAGTCATACAAACAAAATAAGTATAAATCCCACAACCCGGGAGCAAGTGATTGAAATGCGAATAACAAATAAAAGCCGTAGCAATTGTCAAAGACATCCAAAGTTTAAATAATATAAGCCTAAGGTCATCGCTAAGGTAGCATCCCTAGCAATCCTTAATGATTGTTACCTGAAAAGATATGCTCAAAACGGTCAACATATTGTTGGTGAGTTCGTAGGTTTAAATAGTAAACAAAACGTGATGCTGTGTAAGAGTTTGGTAGGACATGAGTGTATATAGTTATAAGCAAGTATTATCACATGTAAACGTGAGCATCACAACTAAACCTACAACGTACACACAGAACTTGTCGGAACATATTCACCCTAGGGCTCGCACATGGCCACTGTTAGTCCTAACTAGTATACTAACACACAAGGGTGGGGGAGTCAGCCTAATAGTACTATCAATACCTATCCGTCGGATCCAACACCGGAGTTAAATAGCTGTGAATAAAGAACCACACAGACAACTTATGCATGTACCAGATAAATACTTACAACACAGTAACACAACAGTCCCAAAATGAATAAGTTCACAACATAAAAGGGTGAGCATACTTTTCCCCCTAGTTTATAAATATTTAAGATGAAAACGGGGCCACGAAACTGTCACATCCCGGTGGAAGCGTGAAATATGCGGGTGGGGTGTGACTTGCTTGATCAGAGTGCATTAATTATAGCGGAGTAAATACAATAAGCATACACACTTAAAATCATAAAGTAGGACATGCATTTA
>BJCO01422851.1:0-11734 GCA_018326465.1 Flaveria floridana | reverse complement strand
ACTCCTAGCACCTCGAAAATCTTTTCCACATGGGCTATCCAGTTCCGAGCATCCATCGGTGTAGCAGCATCACTAAAAGATCTTGGTCTTTGCTTCATAAAGCGCTCAAGCCAAATATGAATCTCAGCCACAGGTGGTGTTGCATTTCCACCGGAAGGTGGTCCTGTGTTGTTCCCGCCAGAAGGTGGCTCTGAGTTATTTCCACCGGGTGGAGGTCCTGTGTTGTTTCCACCAGGTGGTGGTCCATTGTTATTTCCCTCCGATGCTGATCCCATGTTATTTCCACCCAAATTCGCCTGTTGTATCTGCTGGATGACTGTTTGAGCAGTCTGAGTCATCAGATTAGGGAGTATTCCAGAAATAGCAGCGTTTACGACATTAGCAACGAGGGTTTCGAGAGGAGTATCAGATGAAGGGCCATTCGAGTTACTGCGGTTGTTCACACGTCTCTTAGGAGCCATCTCAAATAAAGATATACGTGTGAACACTGGAACTTAGATTGGAAAATAAATTAGATCCTAACCCAACGTCTACCCATTACCTCACAAGTTTATTATTAATGTTTAAGTTTTCTACAGGAAAGAGCCTTGGCTCTAATACCACAACTATAACACCCCAACCCGACAAGGCTTACGTGTCACTATCACAGTAATCAAAATCCAAACGCATTCCCATTATTAATAACGATTACAGTTCAAATTCCAAAACCTAATAGAAGAGTCGATTACATAAATTTAAATAAATAAACATCAAGCTTCTTTATCCAGATTTCCACTCTTCACTCCCCTCCCGGATGACCCTGCATACCTGACGTGCATGAAAACAAAAGCATGCCTGAGCATAACGCTCAGTGAACGGAATAACAGATAACAAAAATAAACAGACATGATGATAATCAAAGAATTGGCAGATATCAGAAATAACATACATGATGATAATCAAAGAATTGGCAGATATCAAAAATAAACAGACATGGTGATAAAGGAGAATCAAAGATCATAAGATATATATATATCAAATAGAACATAACGGCATAAGACATATATCAGATAGAACATACCCCGAGCTAATAATCATATCATATAATAACTGAACAGAGGGAACACAGGTAGCGAGCCCGTGAACCAATGTGAAATGGAGAATGGGTAGACATACAAACCATTCACCAGAGTCCTGAATGGAATGGTGTGTAACCATCCATTAGGAAATAGCAGGACTAACCTAGGATCGATCCATACGCCTCTGAGGAAATAATAATATAACAAGACATAATTTCAGAGTCCTCTTTAGAGACGCCGTGATCTCAGCTCACCGCCACGGTTGGTGCCACGTTATCGATACCGAAATAACGCGTCTTGGTCACCCCCAAGATAGGGAGAGCTCGGATAACAAATTTCAAAAATATAAAGTAGTCTAGCTACTTATAACAGAATAAAAAAACAAATAAATAAACTAGCCACGTATGATGGGAGTCAAGACTAGAGATGAACGGGAATCAAATATGAGACAAGAGTCAAGAATCCGTACCTTAATTTAGTACAACACAGCCAAGTAGTAGTAAATTCCGTTTTTTTATATATAATTACTCCTAACTGGTACAAGAAGTATAATTTAATTAGGAGTCTGAATTAGGTTCACTTACAATATTCAACTTGCTAGTTCGTTGATTTTCCGGCGACCATGTTGTAATTTAATATATATATGTATATGAGGTTTTATAGAGTGTGTGTGAGAGAAAGTGTTTTTCTTACAAACTCCTTTGTAATTCTTTTGAGATTAAACATATGAATGAATGAAATTTATATGAATACATGTTCTTGAATTTGTTCATCATTCATTCATCATCATACATCATTAAAACTTACAAATAGATCTTCACTTGAAATCATCAACGGGTTTGTGAGATTTCACATCACAGATTCAATTAACGACAACAATATGATTGCAATATTCGATCCACGCATATCGATTTCCACACAAGGATTCATAGCTGTGTACAAACATTCCAAATAATGCCATTGTATCAGATGGAATTTGACTAGTGACATATGTTTTTGAACTTGAACCAACACTTGTAGATCTACCACTAGACTTGTCTGATACGCCATAACCCGTAGACCCACTATAAGCTGAACCATACATGGACGAGTTTGTAGCAGATGAATCAATACAACATTTTATAGATACATTATGGCTGGCATCCTGGATTGATTGTATTCCCTCCTTTTCAAATCTATGTCAAAAGATTTTAGTTTATTGATGACATCCATGAGTTTATAATTAGCAAAGTTTCTTTCCTGCTTTAACATCCTGACTTGCAAGCTCCATTGTGGTGGAAGAGAGTCCAAGAGCTTAGTAACTTGTTCATGGTTACCCAACTATTCATCAAATTTCTTTAAGTTGCTTGAAATAGACACAAATCGGTTGGTAAGGTTAGTAAGGTTAGTAAACTAATTTCTTTAAGTTGCTATAGATATCTTGAGATAAACACAGGGTTGAAGCCCCGAATGCTTTCTGATCACGATCGATTAACTTAAGGTCTCTTTTTGTAATGGTTGATGCATCAATGTTTGGTTAAGTAGTTTGACCTACAGTGACTTTGTGATTATGTGGACCATTGATGATTGATTCTCACTGGTTGTGATCGGTGTAGTAGAAAAAAGCTTTCAAAAACATTTCAAATCTTCAAAATTGTCGCCATTGATAAGCCTCGGTGGCCTATTAGGTGCAACAATTTCCATGTAAGAAATGGTGATATTGGTTGTTATCATTTTCAAATCATAAGGTTGTTTTGCTGGTACTTTCACTGCTAATTTCACTGGTACTTTCGGTGGGAATTTCGGCAGTACTTTCGTTTGAAGATGAGACTGAGAAACACTAGTTTCGGCAGCAAATTCACTGAAGCTAGTAGAACTTTCATTCTGAGGACAATTTCGGCAGCATTTTCGCTTGTCTTGGCAATCAAAGAGAGTGAACTTTTGTTCAAAATGAGATACTTTCACTGAGTAACTAAATCAAGTTCCAAGAACACAAGCTTGATAGTTTCGCTGGATACAGTGATACTTTCACCGAATGAATAACTGTAAACCTTTCTCAACATGAAATCAACCTGAATTCACCCAAATCACAATGAATTTATGATTGGATGGTTAGGATAGGTTCCTATACATATACCATATGTTTTTCAATTGATTTCCATACCAAAAACACAGAAGATAAGATTCAAATGAATGGAATAGTGTGTTTGCCCAAAAACCCTTCAAAAACTCAACAAATCAAGAGCAATAAGGCTCTGATACCATATTGTTGGTCCATATGATCGGTAAAGATTGCAAATGATTCATAAAAAATCAAACAAATCCCACTGACTAACCTCAAAACTAAGAATGACACATCGAACAAGTTTCAAATATACTCAATAATCACCAAACTCACATAATGAAGATGCAACAATGGCTCAAATGTAATCAAAATAAGCTTCCAGCCATAAAACAGAATTGCAAAAATGCTATTTTCACTATTATGGTTTCGCAAAACTTGCTTACAATGAGAGAAATATTCAATATGTAAGTTGTAGTAGTTTCACTGACAGTTTCTCTGGATAGCGAAACTGTCTAGCCCATGACCTAGTTTCGCCCGACAACGGAATATAGTTTCGCCGGGTAAACTAGACATGCTGACTATGAGTGAAAAAAGTTTCACTGGGTCCAAAACATACACAATACAAAATTACAAACTAAGTAAACTAACATTAAACCTATTACGATATAAAACAAAATAAACACTAACAATGGTGAGTCCAACCTATTCTAGATCATCAGGTCTTTTGCTTTTGTCAAAAATATGTCAGACACACATGTCTTCTTAGTATTTGAAAGAGTTCAGTCTTCATGTTTTGGAAGACTTTTTCCTTAAGCTTTCGAAGATTTCACTTTTGGCTTTAGAAGGTTTCTATCTTTGGCTTCAGAAGATTTGACACTTAGTTCTTTTTCTTTGTACGTTATCAAATATTTTAAAGTAATTCCTTGTACTTTAGTGCGTGTTTAGTGATCTTTTGTTAGCATCAGCCTCTAAGATAATCCTCTTGATCTTACAAACTTCCCTAGGCTGATGCTACCAAATCGTGAAAAGTACTATAAAGTTTGATCTTCTACTTGGTTGAAGCTATCAAAATAGAGCCATTCCTCTCTTCATCAACTGGTTTGGATTATTTAGGCTTTCATAGCATCTCTTTATGTCCAAGAGATCATGCTCGGGCAGCTGATCTTCTACTTGGTTGAATCCATCAGAATCATTTAGTTATTTTATGAAGTTTGATCTTCTACTTAGCTTTGATGGTGACCCTTTATTTTTGAGCTTCTTCCCTCATCTTTCTCTTAGTAGCTTTTCTTTCTTTAATGGCTTCTTGTTCCACCTGCTTAAGATACTCAAAATCTACATACTCAGAAGATAGAGGGAGTAAAGATTTTTCCTGGTAGGAACATGTAGCACTCTAGTAGTTGATCATATTCTTTCTATCCTTTTCTTTGTCTACTTGAGCTTCTTCCACTACAATAATAGATTCTACCTTAGGCATCTCTTGAAGTGGGGAGAGGACATGAGCTTGATATAGTTATCTTCTCTTTCTTTCTTCTTTGGTTTTAAAGAGCAAAGCAACATCCTTAGCCTTCTTCCTCTCTCTAGATACCTTTGTGTCTGCTAGTTTAGTTAACACATCCAAGGAAAGAGAGATTAGATCATAAACATTGTAGTTTCTAGTTCCTAGCTAGTTTAATCTGGATGCCCTTAACTCATCTTCTTAAGTGTTTGGCCTTTGAGCAGCCTGACAAGGTCTAAGATAAGAATCCCAGTGGATGTGACTCAACTAGGATCGAATATGATGATTGAGTCAATGATTATGTAGCGGAAATACAGAATCAAAGAACATTAAATGCTGAAAATACTAATAAATACTTTGTTTATTGCTATTGGTAAACAAGACCCAAAGTGTGCTAGGGTTTGCAGCATAAAACAAAAACTTGGAATATTGAAACTTACAAAAGTAGTGTATACTATTCTATTTATAGGATGATCCAATCCCTGTACTGTAACACCCGGAAATTTTGTCATTTAAAGAAAGAAAAGAAATGAGAAAAAGAAAATAAGGATATTTTGTAAGAAAAGAAAAAGAGGCCAAAGTGGAGGGGTTTAAAGTGTAAAAAGGACAAAATAATATTATTATTTTGTTTAAAGTGGGCCTGGCCGCCTACATCTTCTAAATTTTCAACTGCTCGACATTTTAGAGAGAGAAAGCAGAAAGATCTTCGGTTCCAGAGAGAGAGAGCAGCCAAATTCAGTTAAGGTAAGTAAATTTAGTATAATTGGTTCGGTTTTTATGGATTTTGGCCATTAAACCGGTTTCTATATGTTCTTAAGTGTTTATGTGCATTCGGTTATGTGTTTTTGGATATGTCTAGGTGTTAGAAACTTCTGAAAAGTTCAAGTCGAAGGAGTTAAGCTTGGAAGCAGCTTAGGTTAGTTTCTAGACCCCGTATTTTACATGTTTTGAAAGAATTTGGGGCTGAAAATACATGTAAAACATTTTAAAAACTTTTGTATGTATGACCGTATTGATACATGATTTCCCTAGTTCTTTGTACTGAAATGTTTATGTATTTCATTACTTACACATGTGTAATTCAAGAATATTATATTATATATAGGTTTGGAGTTGTTGTGCATAGTTCTAAGTCAACAATGATTCAGAAATGTGTTTGACTTAGTCTTGTGGTTATTCATGCTAATAGACCATGCTCATGGACCAAACGCACGAATGGACCATGCTTATGGACCAGTCGCACGACTGAACCAGGTGACTTGATCAGTCGCACGACTAAGTGATAAGACTGGCTCAGTCGCCCGACTGAACCATTCATAGAGTTTAGTCGTGCGTATGAATCAATCACATGACTCTGTCGCACGACTGAACCATGTTAATGGCTCAGTCGTACGAGTATACACTGCAACCTATAAATACCACGTAATTCGTGGAAAGACAAAACACTTCGAATGTTAGCATACCCTAGCCATCCAGAGCGTCCCAGTTCTTCCATCCAACTTCATAGTTCGTTCCTTATCGATTTCAACTTGTTTTTAATGTTTGTTTAATTGTTAGATCGATCAAGTTGTCGTTCTCACTGATTGGATCGCCAATCAAATATGATTCCGCACTATTTATCTGGTTTCACGTTCAATCAGTTAGTACTCCATACGTACACGGTTCTAACAAGTGGTATCAGAGCTTTGGCACTTGATTCTTCGTGGATTTGATTGGTGTTTTCGTCAAAAATTAACTGTTTATTCAAAAGATTTGTGTTTTTTATTCAAAAAATGTTTTTTACATGTGCATGCTTCAAAAGTTTCGAACATTTTGACTTACGGCAGATTAGGGTTTGTGGAAAATCATTTTTTGGTGTGAAAGTGTTCAAAGTTTCGATTTTTTCATCCACAGCGGCTTCAGTCGCACGATTGGCTCAATCACGCGACTGGATCTCAATCGCATGATTCAACCACACGACTGGACTTAGTCGTATTGCTCATTCGCACGATTAAGCTTACCCACACGGTTTAACTCATTAACATCCCTCAATCGCACGATTGAACTCAATCGCACGATTGAACTCAGTTGCACTCTCCAATCACATGATTGAACTCACTCGTAGTCTCCAATCACATGATTGGCTCTGTCGTATACATAATTTGTCAAGTTTGAAACCATCGACGATCAAAATTCTACGTTTACTTCTGGAAAGGACTCATGGATCCAGAATCTATTACATCTGGAAAATATGTTTGGAAATCATAACAAACCACCAAAACTATTAACTTTGAGTGAATACCCGCAATGGAAACAATGTTTGAAATTTATCTAAACAGCTTTGACCCTAACTTGTGGACAACCATTGAGACTTTGGTGCTAACGGGGTAAAGCTGACCTTGTGCGGTATGAATGAAGGACAAAAAGTTGCACATAATGCTAAGAAGAAAGCTTATGCATTATTGACACAGTCAATCCCTAAGTATATCTTCCATCAGGTTTTAGAACATAAGCAATCTAAGAAGTTGTGGGAGGCTCTTGAAAAAGGTTATAATGGAAATTCAACTCTAAAGGCACTGAAGGTTAAAGCTCTCAAGAAAGAATTTGACAACTTCTCATCCATGGGAAATGAGAGCTTGGATGATATTATAGATAAGTTTTATCATCTGATGAGTGAGTTGCATACACACGGTGTCACTACATCAATGGAGGACAAAGTAGCAAGATTTACTGATCGTCTGCCGGATAAATAGGATCCGTTTGTGTCTAATCTGAGAGAGAATGAAATTTTAGCTACTCTGGATATCAATGATTTTATCCTAAAGTTGAGGTAGGAGGAACTACGGTTGAAATACAAGTCTAAGAAAGGATCTTACACTCAGAATCCTTCACTATATAACGTTGTTCCTACCCCAGTTTCATCCGAAGCACCTCTTCAAACAGCGTGTGTTTCCAACACGTCTGGAACTTCTCAAAGTGGCCCTTCGGGAGGTAGATGAACCCAATATACTATTCCTGACTCTAATTCTACTAAGCTGAGGACTGAGAATCTGGGAAATGTTACTGTTGAGGTAGCAAAAGAGCATATAGATCTTCTCGCTGCAGTTGTACACTCATATGATGGGTTGGTTGCTAGTAAGATAGGACACTATCATCTCGCAGATGAGGACTATGAGCAGGTAGATGAGATAGAGTTGGAAAGAATGGATATCATGTGGGCTTTGGCCAGTGCTGTGAGAAGGGCTATGAAGTTTATGAAAAAGATGGGGCAAAATCTGGTTGCTACCAAAGACACAACTTTTGGTTTTCATAAAACCAAAGTTACATGCTTCAACTGTAGTGAAAAGGGTCACTTCAGAAGAGAGTGCGTGAAACCTAAGAAGACAGGAAATGGTAACCCTTTTTCATCCATCAACCGTCAGGACAAAGAAAGAAAGTGGTTTTAACGAGTCAGGATTCCAAGGCTTTGGTGGCTGAAGGAGATGGAAGACAAGACTGGTACTTCAGATTTCCTTCTGATGGAGAAGCAAATATGGCACTGGTAGAAGATCTTGATGATGGGTCAGCGAGTAAAGGAGATAACATAGCTGATTATGCTAACTCAGATGGTGAAGAAGCCGTGGATCATTTGGTTGAAGATGAATTGACTACTACCAGCACAGAATCTCAAACTAACGAGGAATCTCAGGTTGCTTTCATGGATGGACACTTCCAGCACGCCACAGGTAAGTACAAAAGATGAACTTTTTGATAAACATGCCTGTGAAGAATGTAATAAATTTCATGAAAACATAGATTTAAAATTTCCTAGGTTGTTAGATCACAATGACAGTCTGGTAAATGATTTGAAACTATGTACCGAAGCTAACAAGGTGTTAAAACAAAAGGAGAGTAGTTTTAAAGAAAAACTTGATCTGTTAGGAAAGCAACTTAGGAAAACCGAGGTTGTTGCCTTTAATCATGCAAATGACATTAAGTTCTATTTATCAACAATAAAGAAAACTAAGAAATAAAAAGCTATTTTGCAAGTTGAAATTTAATCGTTAAATCAAAAACTTCACGGTCTAGCTAGTTCCTCTCACATTGTTAAGAACTTAGTCAAAGAGATAAACGGTGGGGAAGGGCTTGGTTATAAAGTAGTGCCGCAACCACATGCGATCCTTTTGAAAACAAAATTTCGACCCATAAATAATAACCCTATCAAGGATCATGTGGTGACTACCCCTCTAGTCAGTGATCCAGATTCCACAGTTAAAACTGTGCAATCTGTTACTGAACAGAAGGCATCTACTTCTGGCACAAGAGATGAGGCTGTCATTGAAAATCATGATGATGAGAATAGCAATGCTACTCTTGGGTTGGGTTTAAAAGTTCATGTTTCAAAACCTAAAATTTCAGAACCAACTCATTCTAAAATTGTTCATCAACAAAATCTCAACAAAATGAAAGGAAAAGGTAGTCAAAATGTAAAACCAATTAAATTTGTCAAAGAAGGTGAGAAACCTAAAGTTCAGAAGAAAGTGACAAATCCTAGACCTTACTCCCCCCCACACAAAAGATCTCCCAGTCTAGGAGAGTGGAGATCCTCTTATAAATATGGAGAACGAGGACATATATCTCCAAATTGTCCCTACTCTCAGACACCAAGATGAAGGATTGATCTTGTACAAGATAATCACCCAAGGTTCACTACAACAAGATCAAACACTCCTCCAAAATGGCAAAGGTAACACAGACAAGCTCCTGGCAAAGCTGTGTTAACTGAGGTAAAACCTAGGAATGAAAGAAAACCAAAGGTTCAAACTATAAACCAGTTGTCTGCTTTCACAAACAGGCCTTACACAAAACTGGTTTATGGAAAGCGAAATCATCTTATGTGTCTAAAAGTCAGAACAAGATGAAGAATAATATGTCTTCATCTTTCGAAGGATAGTGGGTGGAGTTTGTAATGCGTGATGCCTCTGGGAAACCCAAGCTAGTAAAGGCTTGGGTCCCACCCCTAAACTAATCTTTTCTCTTTTGTGCAGGTTGTCCCCTACAGCGCTATCAGAAACACCTGGATTATTGATAATGGGACATCCAGGTACATGACCGGGAATCTGTCTCTCCTTTTCAATGTCAAACAAATCAAAGGGGGACATGTATGTTTTGCGGGAAACAAAGGAGGCTATATCACAGCTCAAGGTGAAGTCAGAAATGGGAAAGTGAACTTTGATAAAGTAAACTATGTTCAACAGCTGGAGAATAATTTACTTTCAGTTTCCCAAATCTGCAACAAGGGCTTTAAAGTGGTGTTTGATAATAAGAAATGCCATATTCTGAAGAAGGATTATATTATCCCTGAGGAGCGAATTTTAATGTAAGCATCAAGATATAATGACTTGTATGTCTTTGATACGTCAAGAGCTTCCACAACTGAGTCAACTGCATAGCGTTTCTTGTCTAAAGCCATAGAGGGATTCTATTTCTTGACACAGGAGAATGGGACACATCAATCCCCAAAAGATGAATCACTTGGTTCAAAATAATCTGGTTGAAGGCGTTCCAGACAAAAATTTTTAGCTTCCAGATTTCTGTATATCATGCAAGAAATGGAAATAAACCAAGAAATCTCATAAAACAAAGAAAGTCCATTCTATTGAGATACCACTGGAGCTTCTGCATATGGATTTATTTGGCCCTGTCTGTATTAAGAGCATAGCTGGGGCCTGGTACTGCTTTATGGTCACAAATGACTATTCAAGATTCTATTGGGTAATGTTTCTTAAGTCTAAATCAAAGACATTTGAGTCATTCAAGAATTTGGTTACTATAATGTAGTCTTTGTACAAGTTGAAAGTGAGGAAGATTCGTTCAGACAATGGCACGGAATTCAAGAATCAGTGGATGGAGGCTTTCTGTCGAGAGAAATGGATTGTTCGTTAATTTTCTTCTGCCTACACTCCACAGATGAACGAAGTTGCTGAACGAAAAATTGAAGTTTGATTGAAACTGCAAGGACAATGTTGGCAGAATCAAAACTGCCTATTCTATTCTGGAATGAAGCAGTTGCTAATACATGCTACACTCTCAATCATGTATTTGTTGTCAAACGTCATGGTAAAACTTTTTATGAGTTGCTTCGAAGGCAAAACCGAACTTGGAGTATATAGAACCATTTGGAGCTCCTTGTATGTTGCTGAAGAAAACTCAGACTGGCAAGTTTAATGAAAAAGCAGATGAAGTTATCTTTCTTGGCTAGAGAAATGGGTGTACAACAACTCGACATGTCAGGTTAAAGTTGTTTGGTTTGATAGAACTTGAAACATAGTTTAACCATTTAAACTTTGTAAAAACGTAGTGGAAATTGAACTTTATAATATGTTTATAAACTGAAATTTCGGGTTATTGTTTTGATATTATAAGTTTCAAACAAACCCAAGAACAAAGGGGATCTTATATATGTGAATGATGCTAGCTATGAAACATAAAACGAGTATTATGGACAGCCATATAGAAGCTGCCATAATCTACCTTTGAGCTGCCAAAAGTGACGAATTGACGATGATATGTAGCAAGAAATCCGACCAAGGCACTAAGGGAGGTCCTCTCAAGTTAGTATACCCCAAGCTTTATAGCAAACGACTCTTGTTAGGAAGAATCAACACCAAAATCACCCAAAAACCCTCTAAAATGCTACTGCTTGGCCGTGAGCCTTGAGAGAGAGAGAGGAGTTTTTTTTTGTGTCTTTTGCATGTATTGAAGGAAGAGAAGACTTGAGTGTAAGACTAGTTATTGTAATGTATTGTTCAAGAAAACAAAAGAGCCAATCATTCGAAGGGGGCGGGGGGCGGCCGAAATCTTTGTTTCAAAGGGGTTTCCCCCTTAAACTTAAACACACACATTATTTAAACTAGTCTTTTAATTAGTTGTACAATTAACATTTTAATTGTATAACTTATACAATTGTTTTTATTATTTGATGTTATCTAACTAATTTAAATAACACTCCAAATAATATTATTGAACAAAATATCCTAATAAGTTGTTCCATCTCATATGCAACTTATTTAGAAAACCCATTTTCTAAATTGGTGTAAATATTTAATTGCATGATCATATCATCAATTAAATATTAATTTGTGTTTGCTAAGCTTGTTATTGGGTATAACCTGACTT